>JAHWFP010029544.1:0-17142 GCA_023313725.1 Lithobius niger
GGCGTTCAAAAGGCCCTAGGATTTGTTCATACCTACGTTTTAAGCTACAAAAGTTAAAAATTGGTTCATTGTTCGATCTCCAAGTGAGGACAAAGTGTCCCGACAATAATAACAACAATAACAACTACAACAAGAAATCGTCATGGTGTAGAGGACAAACGGTTCGATTGTTGGTACTAAAATTTTTAATGCAGTGTACCAGTTATGACACGACCCGAAATACCGAATTTTCTCGGTGTACGCCAGTTCTGGGAGAAACAATGGGGTTTAAAAGTGGGACATTTAACATGAAAGTTCATGTTGAGGCTAATGTTAAGGAAATGTATAACGGTTCTTGATGATATCGTTCTCTTGATTCAGTTACTAACGAAAACAAGCGATTTTGTTGACTCTGAGAATATTCTGAACGCCATAAGACCCGTTAATTTTGTGTTGAACCAATTTGGCTACGTTTATCTTGCTGTCTCAGCGAGATTTCTTGGTTGATCCCACCAGTAAATACCAGTTTAAACTTTGTTTTTACTGAAAACGGAAAGCGGGTAACCTCCAAGGAAAAGCCAAAGCGAGGAAGTTAGGATGTTCGACAGCAGTGACGTCACTAGAAGGAAACCTCTAATAAAGCGTAAGACGCAGAACGGTCAGTAGTCGGCAGTTTTATCCTTCTTTTCGGTTGAAACAGATGAGGAGACTACTGCAATTACTTTGTCCGTCCGTTATTTCAACTACATAACGATACCATATAGACAAACGGTATCCACATTAGATACAGCGACCAAAAATTAGTTTAAAAACGCGGCAAATTAAAATATTATTGCTTCCTTATGGCTAATAGGCTTTCTCGACTCAAATAATGACATTTGATTGTAACATTTAAACACTACAGGAAAACAAGCAACCGTAAAATAAAAGAATTTCGTTTACGACACACATTAGCTTCATTAAAATAGTATCGATACCGTGCTGCATGGTTGAATAGGCCTACTCTCGACCAAAATCTCCCGGTCAGCTGCTGCTTAAGAAATTAAAACGTCAGGTAAAAAAAAAATTACACTTGAAAGCTGAAAATTATGCCTTACATCACGTTACCATGGCAACGTCAAATAACCGCACCGTGTTGCATAAATGAATAACTTGTCTCTCGAACTCAACTCTCCATTATAGCTGCCACTTGCGAAATTAAAACGGCAAGTAAAAATTAGGCCTAGAAGCTGATAATTATGCCAAAAATGTAAAACTAGGCCTAAAAGCTAACACATTTTTAACCGGCAATTGTGATGGATACTATTTTTAGCTTATATAACACAGAGCGCTGTTGCAGTGCGTAATAGAGGTGTGACCCTCAATAGTTTCGAAAGTGGCGGAAGTGTATAGAAGATCGGTGGCAATTATGTAGTCGCTGCATCCGCTTGTTTAAAGTCAAGTCACCAACTTCATTAGATCTCGCATCCTCTTGGCTCAGAGATCACAGCTCTAAACACTCTACTGTTCTTGAGTCACTTCACTCGGCTTCCCAGAGAAACCTCATCAAAATCTTTCTTGGACTTCAATATGGGCAGCCTGGTGAAAGATGAAAGAAACCGTCAAGTTTTAACCAATCAAAGTATTTGGCTGCCACCAAGTTTTCTACATGGTTACCAAGCCTAACCAAAAAGTGTTCTCCTTAGAAAGTAGTAATATCACCCCCGTCAACGAACAACCACCAAGCTACTTCCACCGACTATGAGAATCTAAAGTTAAATAAAAAACTTGACCATTGCTACTATCGGTACATTTGCCGCATCGGTAGCAATGGTCAAGTTTTTCATTTAACGTCTGAAGTAATAGTCAGTGGAATAGCTTGGCGGTTTTCGTGGGGGTAATATTACTACTTTCTAAAGGTAACACTTTTCGGTTAGGCTTGGTACATCATGTAGAAAACTTGGTGGAAGCCATTTTTATTCTGAAATCAGTACTTTGATTGACTGAATTTTGGCGGTTCTTTCACCCATGCGTGTTTTATGATATTACTGCTTTTGTAGTTTTTGTTGTTGTTGCAGCTTATCTTTGTCAGTGCCAATCAGTAGCTTAATCGCACATTTTTGATAAAGCTACAACTTTGTTTTGTTAAAAAGGATATTAGACAGGGAGCAGTTGTAAAAAAGCGTGCACATTTTACCAACTTATATTTTTCACTTGAGAGTTGTTGTTTACATCCCAAGGATTGCTTTTCCACATGTTGCCACCTTGGCAGTACGCATTTAATGTATTAAGCGTTAAAGATGGCGGCAAAAATGGCGCCCAATTTGCCATTTGGCCGATTTTGCAAGAACCGTTAGTGATACAAAAAAACTGTTGACATAAAAGTTGTTTGCAATAATGTAAATTACAATATATTTCCCTTACATTTTTTTCCATATCGCTTATGGTTTTCGAGAAAAATGGATTTAGGCCATTTTCGGCCATTTTTTGGCAAATATAATGGTAACTGACGTATCACTTTGTCAACTTACAACTTTCAACTGCTGCTGCGTCGTTTTTAAATTAGCCAGATGCAGAAGCGTAACTTCAAACAGAGGCGCGGAAGCGGGAGCCCAGTAGAAGGGCCCCTTCATTAAAACAAAATGCTGTTTTGGCCGCACAAGGCGACAGCCTAGTGGAGGCCCCTTCACAACAAAATACAGTTTGCTTCATATGCAAAGGCCCATTGGAGGCTCCTCCCCCGCCTTCAAAAAATTGTAGTTTTCGCCACACAAGGCAAGTAAAGAGCCAGTGCGGCCCCATTTACCAAAGCCACGCAGGGCAAGAGCCCTGAGAGGGGCCCCCACACTTCATAAAAAATTCTGATTTTGTCACACAAGGCAAGAGTCGAGTGGAGGCCCCCATTCATATAAAAAATGCAGTTTTTGCCACACAAGGCTATAGCCCAGTGGATGCTCCCGTTCATTAAAAAATACAGTTTATGCAACATAATTCGAGAGCCCAGATAGGACCCATCACCCCCTCCCCCCCTCTCTTAACATGCAGAAAATAAATAAAACAATTAAGTTTTTGGCCCACAAGACACACCTTTCACAGGACTGTAGCAAAAACTTTAAAAAAAATTATAACTTGAGGTCAATGAAGGGGCCCCACCAAGCAGTTGTAGTTACGCTACTGGGCAGATGTATCCAATTAGACTCATTCGAAAGGTGGAAGTGTCGTCTTTGCAACAAGGGTCGTTGAAGGGTCTACGACAGTTAGGAACCGAGCTACGCTCGTTTTACTAGGGGCTGGTATTACAGCCATCGTTGGATTTTTTCGCTCATTTATAACTTTCAACTGCTATTGTGACATGTCTAATCTAGGTAAATTACACCAATTAGATTCATTCGACAGGAGGGAATGTCTTCTTTGCAACAAGGATCGTTGAAAAGGTCTACGATTGTTAGGAACCGAACTACGCCTGTTTTACTATGGGCTAGTATCACAATCAACATTGGATTTTTCGCTCATTTTCAACTTTCAACTTCTATCGTGACGTGTCTAATTTAGGTAGAAGACTAAAATTAATTTCATTCGAAAGGTGGAAGTGTCTTCTTTGCAACAAGGGTCGTTAAAAAAGTCCACAACTGTCAGGAACCTAGCTCTGCCCGTTTTACTAGGGGCTGGTGTCACAGTCACTGTTGGATTTTTCGTTCATTTACAACTTTCAACTGGTGCTGTGACGTTTCTAATTTAGGTAGATGACGCCAATTAGGTTCATTCGAAAGGTGGGGTTGCCTTCTTTACAACAATGGTAGTTGAAAGGGTCTACATAAATTAGAAACGTCTTAGCACTAGTTGAAAGTTGAAAATGATCGAAAAATCCAACGGTGACTGTGATACCATCCCCTAGTAAAACGGGCTTGGTTCAGTTCCTAACAGTCGTACGCCCTTTCAACGACCCTTGTTACAAAGAAGTCACTCCCACCTTTCGAATAAGTCTAATTGGAGCCATCCACCTAAATTAAAAACGACGCAGCAGCAGCAGAAATTTGTAAGTTGACAAATTATCACAAAAATGGCCGAAAATGGCTTAAAATCCGTTTTTCTCGAAAACCATAAGCAATAATAAAAAAATAGGATGGCAAAGATATTGTAGATTACATTATTGCGAACAACTTTTATCTCAACCGTTTTTGTGTATCACTAACGATTCTTGCATAAGCGGCCAAATGGCAAAATTGGGCGCCATTTTGGCTGCCATCTTCAATGGCTAAGTACCGGTGCACACGTGCGGTACCGTATTTACGGTTTGGTTTACGTCCCATCTGTTGGGTACTGCACACGTACACCCCTGTTAAAAAAAAACGCCTTTTTTCGTTTTATCGAGGTCTGTTTCTGGGCTGATTATTGTTTCAGTTTGCATTGTTGCAACGTTGCTATTGTTCCGCATCATTCGATCGAGTTTGCGGCCTTGCAGTGCTGGAAACACCGGTTCTCGTCAGATCCCCGAAGTTAAGCAGCATTGGGCTGGATTGATACTTGGGTGGGTGACCGCCTGGGAATCTGGCTGTTGCAGACATAGGGCCTTAGGGCTTCGGGCAGATGACCAGGAGTGGTTAACGCTCGTTAAACCCTTTTTCGATCGAGTTTTCTACTGAACAATAACTATTCCAACAACGAATCTGAAACAATACAGCTACACGAAACAAGTAGCTTTTTGATTCTTCGTATTTATAAGGGTAGCTTCTAAGCAGGTGCTTGCCAAATTACTACATTACTTCACTCGTAATGCTTTAATGAAATAATGTATCACGATGAGAAATGACGCTGCAGTTAAGAAAACAAATTAATATGCTTTTGGTATTCTGTGTTAAACAGCAGCAAGTGCGGCGCCATCTAATGACAGAAAAACGAAGAAAATGCAAATAAAACATGTTTAAAGTTAGTTTAAATTGCGTGAAATCGTCATTCACACTTAACTAATTCGTTCCATTTAGGGTAGTGTACAGAATCCCATCCAGAATACGAATAGGCATACTCAAGTGTTCATGACTAAAACTGGTCAGGAATTGGAATTCATAATGAAAGCAAAGTATCAGTTATAAGAAAAATGTGCCGTCTGGAAATTTTTACTAGATTTTAAATTCTCATAAGGATCTAAAAAAAATTGTTTCCATTGTCGTTTTAATATATTTTTCTCTGCACAAAGAATAAGGTAAAAGGCTGCTGCATAGATCTGTCAAAAAACATACGCTATATAGTATATATACTAGTGGGCTAAATGGAACCGAATGACAATTAAAAAATCCTAATTTAAACGGCTTCGATTTACACAGCGCTTCATGATGATACACGAATACATTTTCAACATAGTCCACATTTACACTATTCTGAACACCCACACACCACACCTGAAGTCGACCAAGTCTGACCAGTAGACTGTACTTGCTCCTTCGTTTGAGGTCACGTGGAAGAGCTCACAAAGCTGGCAGTGCACACTAAGACTTAGTTTTTCTTCCTGTTCAAGCACACTGCCATACTAATACATTGAGGGAAAATTTAATGCTCACTTATAAATTATTGCTCATCTACAGTACTACTTTTCGATCACTTTAGATAAGCGAAGAACCTAATAGTTTGTATCTCGCTAGTAAAACCTCTTAACACGCTGTGAAAGTGTATAGCCTGCAATTGGCATTGGTTACATGACATAAAACGCTTTTCCAACATTTGTGTTGTTGGGACAAAATGAAACACAACGACGTGCTGCGTCGAGTAGCTAATAATTTGAATAACCACCTATAGCTAGTACGAGTTTAATGGTAAAATGAACAACAAAAAAACAAGCGGCTGGCGACTACCTAGTCGTAACCGGTCTTCTCCACACTTCCACCAACTCCGCCACTTTTTCAATGAAAATGTTTAGGCGCACGCCTCTATCACGCACTGCAACGGCGATCTCTATTTTATTAGGACACAGGCGTTAGCCCTATTGTACCTGGAGCGAACAGAACTTTATTTCATATGTATATCTAGTATTTATTTTAATGACTTTACCATATTTGTTAATGATCCTTAAAAATCTGGCAGGATTCCCACTAAAATACCGAAATAATTTCCCTGAGTATTCCAGGTTTTCCAGAGTAGTTCAGGTTAATTTCCAGGGTAATTACCGTAATTTTAGGAAGGACATTTCCCCCCACGTTTTGCCTAGTTTTACTTGTTTTTAAGACTTACCCAGTGCAAAAGAGTAGCCCGATTTAATGAATTTTTAGGTTTCAACACAGAAATACAAGGATAAATTTTATTTTGCCACGATGTGACATTGTCAATGTCTTAACAAAATGTGTTTAATACACTTACGAGAACGCCTAAAAGAGGGCTTTGCTTTTTCCCTTAGTTTTCCAGTTTTTTTGTGTGAAAAATCTTGAGCATCCAATAAGTTTTTCTTGAGTTTCAAATGTAATTTAAATTCCATGAGTTTCCAGGTTTTCCAGTTTCTCCAGGTTGGTGGGAACCCTGTCTGGGTGGAATACTCACTCAGATAAGTTTGGGCTCTTCACCTTTTTGGTGTGTCCTACTGCTGCTTCTTGCTGGCCTTTTTCTTATTTTATTTTATTTTCCAAGTAGGTCAAAGCTACGCTCAAAGCTACGTCAAATAAAATGGCGCTTTAGCCACCACTGTTCGGGCTGCCGCCGTCTATAATTCTTACAACTGCTGCGCAAAGTGGCTTCCTTAGATTAAAAATGTTAATATTAAGGTAGTTAACTGCAAGACAAATAATAATCAGTACGATAGTTTTAACAATATTCAGAAGACTCAAAGGTGGATAAAATTTGACACCAACGAAAATATTGAGAAGCACACCTCTATCAAGCATTGCAACAACACTATTAGCGCTATTAGGCTATACAATGTAAAAGTAGTAACCATCACAATTGTAGTTTAAAATGTGTTAGCTTTTAGACTTAATTTTTAGCCTTTAAGCCTAATTTTCACCTGCCGTTTTAATTTCGTATGTTGCAGCTAATGGAGAATTGGGTTCGAGAATCGAGACAGGTTGCGTTGCTGTTGCCGTGGTCTGGTAACAAGGAATCTAAACTATTAGACGCCGGCATGTTACTGTTTCGTGCTGCGGTATAAACACGTCGTCTGCTTTATACTTCGTTTTACACACCGCTTCGCAGTGACAAAACTTCAGGTTTCATGTTCGGGATTCCCATCGCCGTGCAGAAGCGATATCCAAGAAGCGTTTTTTTTCAAATGAAGCTAATGTGTGTCGTTAACGGAATCCTTTTTTAAATTTTTTTTATGGTTGCGAGTCTTCCTGTAGTGGTTAAATTCGACGATCAAATGTTATTATTTCGTTGAGTTACGTCGAGAAAGCCTATTAGGTATAAGGAATCAACGATGTTTAACTTGCCACGTTTTCTAAACTCCACTAAATTGCCGCTAAAAACATCTGGGGAATGTAGTGTAATGGAATGCAGTGAAGACTACATTTCTTATTGCAGTTTCATTCGCGTCATTTAGCCAATATGTGCTCTTTTTTTGTGTAATATTTTGATGCTCAATGCTTAGCGTTAGTTTTATTTTGTTTCGTGCAATTTAATTTTTCCTGTGCTAAAAAACGGGGGATTTTCCGTTAGCTTCTTTTGCATGTAAAAGTTATAAAAAGTAGACCTTTAAACATACTGAATGTTGTCACATTTGACGTATTATAGAATTTGCGTCAGATTTTGGACTTCGAAACCGCTTCTAAAAATAATATTTAAACTCGTCAAAAAAATATGCTTTAGTTACAAATACAAGCAATAGGCATTCGCAGACTTACAGGAATACTGGGGACGTGGTAGCAAAAAAAAAGAAAATGCGGTCAAAACGAGCAACATTTCCAGTAGGAGATTAAGACAGATGCTGTTTTTTCGAACATTGTCTCCCAAACACTTCAAAAAAGTTCGTGCCTCCACTGCCCCTATTCCATTTCTCATTCCATTTCATCAGTAAGGAGACACGACCTTGCTCCAAGAAATATAAGCAGGTTTTCAATTGTTTTTTGTTTGACTTTGTGTCAACTTTCCCACTAGGCTAAAGAACCTTGTAACCCTTGTGTCATGAAATATCTTTTACTTTTATATTTATTCTGAAAGATTTATTTACCAAAGGGACAACCTATCTAACGGGACTGACGGAGGGGGGGGGGGAAGGAGGAGGAATCACGCTTTTTTTTAAGTGTCGCAATGTGTGAGCGCCCTAACTTGAGCGCAGGAACTACGAAAAAATGTTGAATTTTTAGTGTTTTTAGATGTTAGACAACATGGTTTTCTGGCGCTTGGGAACCTGCTTAGAAGCTACCGTGTAACAGTTGCCAGAACAACGTGCTACAAGCTCTGTTAAATGTATTGTTGTGGTCCATTTATTGTTATAAGGACAACTCATAGTTGTCTATTGTTGTAGCCCTAAGTGCGTCGTTCTAGAACGTCATATCTTTCAACAATTGACGTAGCATCCGATTTAGCATTGTTATCGACTGTAGTAAATTCCGTATAACGAAGGCGTTTTTTTTTGAACGGAGGTGTACCTGCGTCGACGTTACGTTACCGTCTGCCGCTCGTGCGGTCGTTTTGCACCGCAGTTTCCCCCGTCAACGCGGTAGTACCGCAGCGTTAGAAAAAACGCAATCGCGTCTCTGAGTACCTTGGGTGACTTGAGCGGTGCACACGTCCGTTACCGAAAATGGCGTCCAATTTCGAAGAAATAGACATGGAATTGTTTATTGAGGGAGTAAAGAACTATCGTGAAATATGAAATGTTGCTGCAGAAATGATTGAAGACTCATTGGGAAGTAATTAAAGAATTTATCCGAATTTTTTAGTTAATCTGCAAAGGATGTATAACGTATTCCCCTGGTACGTCTGAAATTAGTACAGCAATGTACCAAAATTCGTCGCATTGGTTTGAAAATATATTTTTTGTTCACGGGGTAGGCGAAAAAAGCAATATCGTCTCATTGGTTTCAAACTATAACGTTTTGTGCACGAGGTTAAGGAACCGAACGCGCACATACGTCACCGCAGCGGTACCGCAGCGTCAACGCGCATTAATAAAACGCACGTGTGCATTGATTGGCTGCGTCACCGCAGCGGCACTACTGCGTACTTTACAAATGTCCAACATCGCTAATACATGTTCACTACTGGTTTTACAAAAATAGCCACTGATTTTTTATGAAATATGAAATCAGTAAAGCGTTTTCTACGTGCCCAGTTGCCTGTTGTGCGTTCCAGGACATTACCAGGTTTTCAAGGACTCGCACGAATCTTAATAGAGGTGTTCTAAGCAAACTAAAACTTAAACATTTTCTATGGATGTCGTTTGACCAAGTAGAATGCATTAATCATTAGCTGACCTATCACGCGCAAAAGTAAAAATGGTAAAAACATTTGACTACATCAGTAAGGTTTCAGGTGGACTAAACAGTACAGCAACACTGCAGACTTCAGTGTCTGAAACCTTACAGGAAAGTTTATTTGTGTTCCTTTGCGGTTTTTACTTTGGATCAGTTAAACCTTACCGTAAGCATCAAACGAGTTCGTTTTTTGTCTTCTAATTTCTTATGTACTCAATAGTACAATATTGTTATACTACGATGAACAATAAACGGTGTGTCAGCTGTATACGAAAAGTATTCTTGTCACTCTGACGTAATAAGCTCTTTATACGAAGGAGCATTATTATATACCTCTATGCAGACAATGTTACTAACAAGGGAGGACGAATTTTTTTTTTATCACAAAAGGCGTATTCCCAATGTTTATAGAATGATTGCAATCTTTGCAAGTAGCGCCTCTCCATTTGGCACACTATGAAAGGCACGATTCCCAATCAAGAGTGAACTGCACGCCAACTTTTAGTTAGATTTTACCTCGGTGGCAGAACTTTTCACGAGCGTCACTAAATATCTGCAAAATTTACGCTATTTAGACCCTTTTTCACCTAGAAGTAGATGACACATTTTCTTAAGAACCAATAAATGGTATCAGAGAACCAAGACTGCCTGTATCAACAATTTCTAGGCTGCTTGGCAGCATATTTATTTACCCTCACCTTCGTCAATTTCACGAAAACCGTAGATCCATGGCTATAAGATAATAAACCATAGCCAGTGATGACATTTGTAACAAACAACGACGAAATGATTTAAATAACGAGTGACTAGGCGGGTATACACATTTCTTGGAGCCTTAAATTGTGCCAATATACTCGCACTGATGAACCGTCTCAATTTTGATCCCTACTAGAAATCTAGTAATGGGAGGGGGAAACCTGAGGTTTCGAACCGGGAAACCTATAGGACCATCGCGTGGGACCGAGTTATGTCCAGATCACGTCATATTAGAAGCCATAGCTACTGAAAAAGGCTAGTAGTCTCTAACTTTAACCTGACCTGCATTAAAAGCCAAAGACGAAGCCAAGAACCACTTCAGCTAACTTCAGGAGCATTCCTACTTCTCAGCCACCATGACCATACTTCCATTTTTTTCATTAAAAATCGGCGACATCCGGTACACTAATATGCTGTATGGACACAAAATAACTCAAGCACGGTTTGACAAACAACTCTTTTGTCATCATCTTAACGTTGCTGATTCATAAAGCAGGAAACGATAGTGTATAATGCAGCGGAAATTATTCTAAATTTAAATGCGGAATACTCGTATGAATCATTGCGACTTCCTCTTACTTAATGGTCACTGTGCAAAGAATAGTATATTAATGACTAGATAGATGATTTACTAGGAGACCGCCAGGTGGTTACCCGTTTCGGCAAATTTAGTTTTGCCGGATCCTTTTTTCCCGAACATTTTCCCCGTTTTGTTGAAAATGAAGCCCTGCTTAAAATTCGGCGAATGGAGATTCTCGTTTCGCCGAATCCCATTTTTTCGAATCAAAATATTCATAAAAAATGTAACATTAGAGGCTTCTTTTCATTTATAAAAAAGCCTTCCTACTTGTAAGGAATTTGTGAACAGCTGTGGTTTCGGGTGTTACATGTCTAGACGCAGAGAGCACGACAGCACGAGCGAGGCAGACAATTTGAAACAAACACGAATCGACAAAATGGCGTTTGGTAAAACGAGAATTCCCCTTCGGCGAAAATTAAGACAATGATTAGGATACAATGGAACGGTTTCAGCGAAACGGGTATACACAAACCGAGAGGTGTGGGGGGGAAGATCGGTATAAAGTCACGGGATAGAAACGCTGTGTGAAAAACAAGGTGGGAAAGAAACGCGAAAAAAGCAGAAGGAAAAAGTCCAAAAAAATAAAACTTACGCAGGGAAGGAAACCAAAGAAAAACTCTTCGAACGTCCCTACTACGTGAAACTCAAGCATAGGCATCTGACATAACCTAACTTAACAAGTTAACATCAACGACAATAAAAGCAAGAAATATTTTTTTTTAATCCAGGCTTTTCTCCGTGGCTTTTACTTCCTTCGAATTATTTTTTTTTTAGGTTTTATTTTTATATTCATCTTTTTTACCTTTTTACTTTTTTTTTTTTTTCTTTTTCCCCCCCCCCCCCCCCCCCCCCCCCGGCTTATTTTCCGTGCCTGAGGAGTGGTGATTCCCGTCACCCCATCCCATCTCCACTATTTGACAGCCCGAAAATGGCTGAAATGTGAGGGGGGGGGGAGGGGATTAAAAAGACTGCATAAAAATATTTTT
Source organism: Lithobius niger (assembly GCA_023313725.1). Taxonomy (NCBI): domain Eukaryota; kingdom Metazoa; phylum Arthropoda; class Chilopoda; order Lithobiomorpha; family Lithobiidae; genus Lithobius; species Lithobius niger. Next base: position 11,676 of record JAHWFP010029544.1, read on the forward strand.
TTCTTTCCATGGATGATTTTACACTGCTATGAAAGACCAGGTAGGGTAAAACGACTAACACTGACATGATAAACCAACAGGAGGATATCCTGCGAAAGAACTACTGCAAGACTGAACAAAACTAGGCAAAGGGGTTCGGGGATTTTGACTCTTTATTAATCAGACATCATCAATCATACGATCATCATTTTCAGGGAAATTGTTTAGGAATCATATAGCTTAAGCCTACGACGGGTAGTGTTGGCTGCACCGTTGGCCACAATATGGTTCGGTTTGGTCTCTCATGTGTATAAACTAAGTTACTTCAATCACATTTTTGCGCACAGTTTAGACTGGCTCGTTCCTTTGTATTTGGACCATATAAGAATCCAGAACCCAAGATGGGAAGGCGTGTATCCCATCGTGTGGCCTGGTCTTTTATCAGAGTGCGCGCTCCTATTTTGGCTCTGGCTAGGCTCAGTAGACCCAACTGACACCAACTGAGCAGCCCCTTACCCCCCCCCCTCCCTCGCCAGATGTTTCTCCCTGCTTTTTCCATTTTTGTGCCGAACCTTATACAATTTTTTTAATTGATTGGTACTGATTGTTAGTAGGTGGCCACGCAAATGGTGATGAAGCCTGAGTTATGTTTATATACATGTATATCCCTACGTGTTTTAAGTGACGAGAAAACTAAGGGAAAAAAGATAATTTTAAATCAGTTATCTAGTTGTCTTCGTCTTCCTTGCCTCCCCTGCCGCCGTGTTAAAAAAAACTGCCTAGCTTAAAATATATATATATTTTTCCGTCCGCCTCATAATGATCAAATACATGTAAATTTCATGTGTCGGTACCTCAGTGGGTAATGGCGTTACTGTAAACTCTATGGAGACAATGATACTGGATCGAGTTTAAGGTAGGATCGTATTTTCATATTCAACATATAGGTCGAAAATTAAAAGGGCAAGTTTGGTACGTTAGTTATTTCAAATGCTGGTTGATATGCAATCACTTTTTCCCTCCTTGTATTTCCAATATTTGAAAAAATTTAAGTTTGGAAAGTTAGGTCTCCAACGTCATTTTTCTGTCACGATAAAAAGCATAATTTTATTACGATATCAGCTAGATCGTTCACTTTGCGTCGATCCATGTTACATTTATTTTGTTTTTTGATCCCGCAGAGCATCACAAAATCGGTTACTGATTGTTTCGACTAATTGCAATTGTTACTCAGAGTTGGTTTATTAGATTCCTCTACACGCCTGCATTTCATCTCCGTCATTCAAAACATAAGTCTACTCTTCCGGAAGTAAAAAGGCCCTACCAAAGGTGAGAGCAGCGCTCCATAAAAGATTCAGAGAGCAAAGCGAGAAAAGCATTAAAACGGCATGGTTTACGTGGTTATCACTCGCTTTGTTCGCTCAACCCACACACTTCGTGCTTCAGAAATGAAAATGTTTGACAACATTCAGCTGAAGCAAAACCAAATTTAAGCTCTATACGTAACGCGATGGAACTAAATTAAGTCATCCATTTACGTTATTTTATGCAACCAAGTTTTTTTCTGATACATTTGTCTGAACAACAACTTTGCCTGATCGAACGTTGACGTCATGAGCAGTTTTAAGAGCAGTATTTTGGGAGATGTGAATGTAAAAATTCAAGTTACAGCAATGAAAATTACGCCTAACGGAAGCGTAATTTAATTGTATGTCATTTGGTGCTACTATCATCTTTGTAAGCACCTTAGTTCAAGTGGAGTAGATGTACACACATGCACGTACAAAGTACGTTTTTAATTATGTACATTTATTATATTTTAGTTCGGATTAATTAAAGACACTTTTACTGTAAACAAATTTCTTGATGTGCAGACAAAGAAATGTAAACAAAATATGTAATAAAAAATTACCTTCACCAATGTTGGTGTCGTCGTTGTGGTAGTTGTAATCCCAGAAAGGTTCTAACGGAAAAAAAATAATAATAACAGTCGTATTATAACACAAGAAAATACAAAATCAGCACAAATGCTTATCGTAATACAATGTACATGTAATGCAATGCAAAAAAAAAAAAAAAAAACTAACACACATTGTCAGCTACCGCCGTAACAGCTGAAAGGTTACATAGTGACAGACATGTCATGCGGCATATTATAGCTGGCTTGCTTAAAATTATTTTTTCATTATCTTTTTACAATAACACCAATTAAAGGCAGGGTTCCAAAGGTTTTGCAGCGAGCGTTAACCGCTTTCGAAAATGTATTTTAAGTATAGGTACTCCATACGTGCATTTTTTTAAATAAATAAATAATTAAATTACTAAAAAATGTAGCCATCCACAATTTTACGATCGTTATGGAACACAAAATGTAACAAATCCTAGTCAGCACCATCAAAATACTCGATTGTGTCATCCCTAAAGTGTTAACTTGTAAGCAGTGGCAGAAATTGGGTATATGACGGAGGAGCGGCTACGTCACCTTTCACACGCTATTAATAAAATATGTAGTTATTTGCCAATCGTCCCATTTCTTTTTTTTTCAGTGAATTAGGACTAGAATAGAGACTTCTTGAAGGGAAAAAAAATAAGTTGATTGGAATTTGAGTGTACGACAAAGGGGCATTAAACCTACAGAACGCCACGAAAATCATTATTATATTATACCTACCTGTGCACAATTAAATAACACAATCCCTACCAAGTGACTGCAGTTCCAGTAAAACATAACCTAACCGTGATGGTGGTCCTTATGTGCCTCAAAATGAATTTACATATTAAACATCAAACTTTGAAACCCTGTAGTTTCCAGCAGAATTGAAAAAAAAAACCAACGAATTCGGTATTTGGAGGTCGTGTCATAAATATTTCACCGTCTTAAAAATGTTAATGACCACAATCAAGCCGTTTGGCCGCCACAGAGTAGCATTTGTTGTTGTTGTTGGGACGTTTTACCCTCATCTGGAGATAGAATCAATGAAACGATTTTTAACTTTTACAGCTTAAAATGTAGGTATGAACAAGGCCTGAGCCTTGTGAACGCTATTTTAATGTGATTATATAATATTTTAGTAAGGGGTTGTCAGGCTCTGAGCCCAAGCGTACCATAAAAAGGGACCTCATTGGTAACAGAACTCATTTGTAACCCTATTGGCAACAACATCAGGGATTGGAATGTAGGCCATGGATAGTGCACGAGTTCTACAAAAATTGGTTGGTTCCCATTTGAGGACATCCTTACACACTCGGCAATACAATCGTCTACTAGAAATCCTGTTTTCTGTCAGATGAATAGCGAGCGGAAAAGTAAGCACAACAGCGAAAATCACGGACTTAAAATCGCTAAACTTTGCTAAGTTTTATAGACTTATTACGGACTTGCGCTTCGTTGTGATAATCTGGATTCAAACCAACGAACTCCAAGTGACAGCCTTGACAAATGAGCCATGTGTCCAGTTCCGCTTGCACTCTGGAACCCCAAAAACCGCAACTGGGGTTGTGCACCGATTTATGCCAGCAGTGAAAAACATGATTTTGAAATGAGAAAATCCGCTATCAACCCTGCCCGACAAGGTTTTGAGAATTCGATTTTAGATCAATTTTCCCTTCGTCCACTCACTCCCTCTTCCATTCCTCCGATCTCACATTGTCAATCAGCACTGGTAACGTTGGAATTTTGTACTAAACGCCGGGCTTGACTCCCGTGTTCTTCAGCGAGAGGACGGAGTCGGAATCAAGACTCAATTTCTTAGTTCACTTGAGACCCGAAACGCTACCTGGTTCGAGCTGCTGCTCTTGTGTGAAAGGGCTCACGACTATCTCCATGTTTGAATGTAATGGTCAACGGTTCGATTCCCCACTCGGTTGGCCCGCCATAGGAAAGCGATCCAAATTGGCTTTTACAGGAGTGTATAAAATTCCGTAGGAAGAAGCAGTAAAGAACTCTTTGTTAATGTAATCTATTGGTTGACCAGTCACGTGAATGTTTCGATCGTATCCAGTATTAACATATTTCTTAAAAGGTGACTACTTTATTTGTAATATAACAATTCTCAGTTCCCCTTCAAGTGCTTTAAGGGTCACAGGCTTAATACGTTTGTTACTCCTCGTTTCTCTTAACGGAAATCTTTATATTCTCCTGCCTTTGTAATGGTGAGATAATTTAATTTGGCTTGATTTCTGCTTTTATATTTTTGTATCCTGGCTGAGCAATGAAAGCTCAGCATAGTTAACAAAAGAAGTTGACATGATCAGTGAGTGGAAAGGGGATCCTGGAAATATCCGTACCAGTCAGGGTAGCACGAGCACGAGAGACGCCAGCGTCCTTGAGTGGTCTATAGCATCTACTGTGATATATTGTGGATATTATCTCAGCCCTCTGCGATGATCGCAAGTTTCAAGGTTTGAATTCCCTCATATTATTTCTCCTAAAATACCAAGTTAAGTTCAAAATTGAGCCGGTTCATCTACGCGACATCATTATTTTGCGTCATATAGCGTAAGATTCTAAGAAATCATTAAAAAAAAAACTAATTACTGCTGAATCAACGGACCACGTTTGTACAAATATAATGTAAGCTTCGTATTAAAAAGCTCAGAGAAAAACTCATTTTTGCATTATAGTCCCAATCCACCTTGACCTACTTTTCACACGCCAAGCTCTCTTCTCTACAAGCAAGCGAAAGCACACCTGATCTATTAGAAACACCTTAGTTAGTGGCTAACAGATAGACTTGCTGCAATCCACACGGGTCTAGTGTCATTTAGCTTGGGGCAAACGCTGAACGATCGTTATTTTAGAATGGATTCCTCACCAGCGGAGAGAGAATACTCACGCAAAATGACGTCATTTTGTATTCAAATTACGTTGATTAAAAAGGTTGATTCATCGCACTGATGATCATCAGTCTGTTGGCGAAAACGTACCCAACCTTGTATGCATCCCGGAAGTTTGTTAATAAAGCTGACGTCGAATGACAAGATAAAGAAGCAGCCTGACTGAAGAAGCGTGGGAGGGGTGCAAATCAATTTTATATGTTTTCTAAATACACTTTTTGGCTGTTTAGTCGCCGGTTAAAATCTGGAATGCTTCTCGACAAATGTTTCTATACCTTGAGACGTTCAATAATATAAGATTAACTAGCTGAAGCCCGTGCTATGCACGGGTGGTGTTAGATTCACGGTTTGTAACACTGTATGTACGGTAGCTCGCGTGTATGTCCATGTTCGATCAAATCAAGTTTTATAAAATTTTATCGGACACTATGTAATAAACGCTCAGCCATCATGTGTCTCAAATCCTCCACCAACCCCGAAAGGAAATGATTCCCCCCCCCCCCCAATGATCACTTCTATTATATTGTTCATGCTGGTGGAAGTAAATGAGGCTCAATCCAGTCCCGAAGCTGCCCTTTCGAGAAGTGTGCTGTCCTGGGAACTTCCCCCAACGCTTGGTTTCTGACAATTGGTTTCTAACAATTTGTGATAG
>JAHWFP010029545.1:0-12971 GCA_023313725.1 Lithobius niger
AAACTCAGGGACTAAACTTACAAATGCACAATCTTCCAGGGGCTAAACTTACAAATACACAAACTTTCAGGAACATTCAGGAACTAAACCCACAAACGTACAAACCTCAGGGATTAAACTTATAACTTACAAATACACAATCTTCCAGGGGCTAAACTTACAAATGTACAAACTTTCAGCAACATTCAGGAACTAAACCCACAAACGTACAAACCTCAGGGACTAAACTTACAAATGTACAGGCCCAGACACGGACACCGGTAAACAAAGGAGCGTGGGGCATGGGGAAAGAGATCCGGGGGAGCCTTAGGTAAACCGTCGAGTTGCCTTACAAAAGCCGATGGTCCTGCGCAGGGGAAGATACCAGGAACGGAATGCGGGGAAGCACCAAGGGCCAAACTCAAGGTGTCGACGTCCAAAGCGGACACTCAAACAGAAGGTGGCGTACCGTATCGTCACAGCCGCCACAGGCACACAAGGTCTGTGGTTAAAAAGTAGCGGAACAATCGGCGTTCGGGGTGTTCGGTTGTTTGATTTCCTCGGATATTTTTCAACTGCTCTGCTCGGCAGTCTAAATTTCGACATCTTTGCTTGTTCTGAATATAGTGTTGAAATAGTTGTTGCAGGTCATGTGTAACATTTGTTGCTACCATCGTTGTATAAATTCGCTTGAATCTTGTTGCTCCTGTTCCATCAAATTCCTGACTAACATTCTGCCAAATTTCGTACGAGTTTAAAAGTTAGTTAATGTCTGCCAACACCATCGAAAATTAAACACGTTTTAAACTTTCCTAATAACTGGCTACTGACTTTGTTGACAATAGGCTCTTTTCCTTTTAGCCACTATCTAAACAAATGGTTTGGTCTGTAGAGAGTATTGTATAGAGCAGTGACACGTCGTAGTATTATTGTATATAACTCTATGCTGGAGCCTTAATGGGTTAGCTGCAAGGGGCGCTGCAGTGAGAAACAGAAGGGCGTCAGACTGAAGCCGATGCTGTGAAGAGTGATTTCTTAGACCTAAAACGCGCGATTTTTGTTGTTGGAGAAATCAACATTTTTACAACATTATTTTAAGCCTACGAAATCCGCTCTTCCGTTGTTTTTCCCTCCATTTTTATGTAGTGCTCCTTGTAGTTATGCCCTCCAAAACCCATACCGGTGCCAATATGGCGGCAAATGTCACTGCTCTATAGACGTGTCCAAAAGCGTTGTCTCCATTTTGATGGTGTTCGTCGCCGTTTCCACCTTCTGCGAGACTTAGCGCGTCAATTGGGTGAGGACTCTGTCCTGCTCTCCGGTGTTTTTCAATTTTTGCAGGAGGTACGCTATTGTTCATTGAAATTTGAACACTTCAAATGTTGTACTGAACGGATTAATCGTTCCTGTTAGATGCCAATGTTTGCACAAACTTCTTTCCATTGTTGAAGTAGATCCATGTATACGTTGTGGGAGCACGTTTCTAAGCTAGAGATAGTTCGAGTGAGGCAACTTTCTCAGGTAACAATGCTAATTCGTTACAATGGCGTTTTCGTCCAGTAAAAAGCTCTACATCAATGCTTGTTGGGCAAAGAAGTGTTCAAACTTCAATGTCCAATACTGACAGATACGACAGATACACGACAGATATACGATAATAGCTATAGTTTGTTTCACATTATGTTTTCAGAAAACTGACTGTACGACACCAGTCGTTTCCTGCTGCTACGAGTACAAAAAACACGTAAATATCACACTGGTAGACTGGAACAGTAAGTGTGTAGGCTCTACAAGTGTGATATTCACATGTTTTTGCAATCGTAGTGCAAGGAAACGTGGCATCATACAGTCAGTTTTCTGCAAACATAATGTGGAACAAACTATAGATTTGGAGTTTGGTCAACATCTCTGTAATGTGTGGCGCAGTGGCAATGCAGGTCACTGAGCTTGGTGCTAATGACCTCGCTGTCAACGCACCATTAAACCTCAATTTCCCCCCCCCCCCCCCCACCAACCAAAAGCGTTACTAGAAGCATTGTTGAAAAACGATGTTTAAAACTATATACGGCAACAAATCTGATCGTGCAGAGTCCCGTAACTCCGGAACGGCACAACCAATACATGCTTTTAAACCAACGTTTGTAAAACGGCACACCAGCGGAAATAACTTTGCAAAATGGAACCAGCTTTCTAAGACAAATGATTTAGTCTGTAGAGATTGCAGCACAAACGTGTCCAAAGAACAAGAAGTCGTCCACCACCAAGTCAAAAATGAAAATTACGTTTCCAGCTCAGGTCCAGATCTTTGATGATACAACCCGGATATAGAGCAGTGACACGACTTAGTATTATTGTATATAACTCTATGCTGGAGACTTAATGGGCTAGCTGCAAGGGGCACTTCACAGAGAAACAGAAGGGCGTCATACTGAAGCCGATGTTGTGGAGAGTGATTTCTTAGACCTAACACGCGCGATTTTTGTTGTTGGGAGAAAACAACGTTATTTTAAGCCTAAGAAATCCTCTGTTCCGTTGTTTTTCCCTCCATTTTTATATAGTGCACCTTGTAGTTATGCCCTCCAAAACCCATACTGGTGCCAATATGGCGGCAAATGTCACTCCTCTATTAATACAGGACGGGTGGAAGCTAAAATGAAGTGGTACGGCTAAGAAAAAATATTGGGCATAAAAGCAGAGAAGCTCTCTTGAACAATGTCGCCAGATGGGGAAAAAATATCTGTAGAAATTTGGCCGAAATAACTCTAAACTGCACCTTAAAAAATGTGTAAAAATGGGAAAGGGGTGTGTAAAACTGAGAATTTTGCATGATCTTATTTATTTGCGGTTCACAGTTACAAAGAGGGGGAAAAAAACATTTTTTACCACTGGTATGTATACACACTTTAGCACTGATTTCGTGCAATGCTAGAGCGCTTTACGTTTGTCGCCTGTAAATTAAAATGGAACCAGCGAACGAAAATTTCAAAAATATCTGTAGATAATCATAACTTTAACTATAAGTGTATTTCTTTTTGTCTGCAAAATTCGTGAATACAGATTTATCTGTGGATCTGGCAACACTGATTTTGAATGACGACCGGAGGAGATTGCTTGTAAATGGTGATTCGATTTTTATTTCGCTGAAACCGGAAGTGTTCGGTATTATAGTTTATTTTACACAACATATTGTCTTAACATCATTTTCATTTGAATCAGTAAATGTGGAAATTTATTAAGTTGCATACCTTATTAAAAAAAAAAGCGCTGTGCTAAAATTTATTTGAATTTTATTCACGAACAGATAAATACGATAATCAGGCTGCCATGTGCAATACCAGGTTTTCTTACTGGTGAAAAGTGGCACGGCTGTGTAGCCGTACCAGCCGCACCGCGTCCACCGGCCTTCTATTAAAAAGGATGGTACACATTTTGACAAAGTCCAGCAAAGCTTCAACACTCAAATTTGGGTGGAAAATATTGAAAGAAGGTGGAGATATCACGCATCGAAATTTCAACCTTTTTTAACGTGGAAGATCTAGGTCAAACCTAACAGTAAGTAAGTCCCGCTCAACCACATTTTGAGAGAGCTTCTGTGTTTCAATTGAGGTTTAGCAAGTCAATTTTAAGCCTAGCTGGTGTACACAAAGGCGCGTAAAAATGTGTTTTACTGCACTTTTACGTGCACTATCTAGGCTTTAAATTGACTTGCTACTTTTTGGTGCTTCTATTTCCTAATTTGAAAGTTTAGGATAGTTTTTTTTCCTACTCAGTTCGCGACAGTTAAATCATTGTGCTTGCTACGCCCGACGGCTATATATTTTTTTCTTTCCTGGCCTTCTGAATCGGAATTCAATATGCCAGTCAATTCATTGATTTTTTTCCCCGTCGTTTCGTGTTACACTCGATTTCACGCCACACACCCCCAAGCCCATATTCCATTCCATCTTCTATCCACACCCCTTCTCTGTTATTTTTCCAATTCAGCCATGCTTCCGAACACACAGATCCGCTTGAAGAATGTTTAAGCAAGCCATTTAACACCATATAGAACCTTCAACGTCCCCCTTTTCTCTTCCCTCACCCCCTAATGGCGCCATTATCTCAATTCCTCTTTTCCTCGCGTCTGTCAACCTTGAACCAATACCGCAAACTCGCTGTAGAAAAATCGAGGGGGACGGGGGCTGCTTTATACTAAAATATTGTGTGTAATAATTTACATACTATACGGGATGATCAGTGAAGTTTTGACCCAGCTTGATAGCTAAAGTACTACTGAACGATACGTTATGACACCCGGGTGATGTGATGAGGCCAAGAGGGGCCACTGATTTGACAAGAAATGGATGACCTGGCCAAATGTTATTAACGGCATTCAACTGCTAACTTCTTAAATAATGCATCACACACCGTGAGTATGCATTCGGGATAATTATGTAGGGAACAAAGAGATATTACCAATGCAAAAAATGGAACGAAAATCGGACCAGTTTTGCAGGACATAGATGGAACTGACCCATGGGTTGATGCGTCAAATGGGTCACATTTTTGTCGTGGGTCAAATGGGCCATCGGTCAAGACCGTTCACCCACCGACCCACGGTAATTCTTAAGTACGATATTTGACGCTTCAGTAGTCTTACTAGTAGTACTCTTGAAAAATTTTCTTACTGTTTCAAAATTAGTTTGCCCCCAGAAGGCTAAAAACCCTTAGTAAATGCTTCTTTAAAAAATTTAACTGTTTGAAATAACATCGCATGCATTTGCATACTGTATTTTTTTCATAGCGTGGGATGGGTCACGGTGGGTCACATTTTGTTCTGTATCGGGTGGGTCAAGTGGGTGATGGGTCAGGGCTCGACTGGGTCATGGATCGGAAAAAGTGACCCACTTCCATCTCTGTTGCAGGACGTACGTGAAATAGCTACTTTCGACCTCAGAATGGCATTCCATTCAAGCACTCCGTCGTCCAGGGAAGCATCGCCTTCAAACGCACAGAATGGCAGTCGTATGGGAATGGACAGTTAACACCTTTGGGCAACCATGTATTGGTTACGGTGGAATGGATCTAGGACCGGTCGCCCGATCTGACACTGCTAGACTTCTTCTTGTAGGGGTATCTCAAATCCGTACTGTACGCCACTTCACCCGACAATCTAGCGGTTTTGAGAAAGATTATCATCCTTGCCTGTGCGCATGTTGATGCACGCATGTTAGAATCTATTCACAACAACATCGTGAATCGGCTATAGGCTTGCATTGTTGCGGAGGTTGCAAATGGAGTACGCGTTGCACTGATTCCTGCGGTAACTCTTAAAGGGACACAAGGCCTTCCGGCTTTCATGTGTGATTCACTCCATTTTATGATTTGGAGGATGGAATGTTTGTTCATGTTTTTTTTCTCGCGGCCAAAGGTAACTCCAGAAGTTTTTCAGGAAGGGACACGTGTTTTCCGTACCTGCCACAATTGTTGCAATTCTTAGTCTTTACAAGCGATGAAAACTGGAAACAAATAATTCCTTCATTGCAGTTAGTTCACATCTCATCAGTGGCGGTCCAGCCTCTCAATTTGAGGGCGTCAACTAAAGTAATGGTTTGTTTGCCCCTTACCCCCCCCCCCAGAATAAAATGGTCCATCCCAAACAACGACAGCATTTCAAGGGAGGTCGACTAGCCCGGCCACTGCACTGTGATTGAGGTTGGCTGTAATGACCTAGCTGTCGACGCAATACTAAAGGGACACCGGCCTGCTTTATAACATTCTGCCTGCCTTATAACAGCTGCGCGGAGATCGCCACCCGCGATTTACCTGAGCCAAGATCGGCTGGGTGGTAGCTGCGTTCCTCGCAGCGAAGAACGTATCTGCTATCTTGGTTGGCTTTGGGAATAGTACACAAAACAGCATCAAGTTAATGATTGTGTCGTCACAAACCGGAATGATTCTCGTATTTTTACATCACACTTTATAATTTTCTAGGCAAGTGTTTTATAATTTTGCTTCGGCGATCTATTGGAATAATTAATTTTAATTTTTACCGCATTAGTCTTATAAATTTGAGACTTCATGGTAATTATTAGAAAATTAGTATAATGCATAAACACAGATGAAACGTCATGATTATTGTAAGTGCGCAAAGCATCATATACGAGTAGGATACAGTAAATAAAGTTAACAATTATTCAACGGAAAATCTCCTATAGACGCCACATTTTAAAACGGATTTTTACCAAGGGATTGACTAACGGTAAGGACATAGACCTTTGGGGCCGTACTTGAAGTGGTGGATCGAGAAAAATGGCGCTGGGAGGTACATCCCTTTAAAACTAATTCCGAAACATCTCATTTTTTTTTGCTTTTTACTTGACTAGGTTTTACATGACTTGTGCTTGATAGGCTTTACCCTAATACATCGTGCAGTTTTGATTTTTTTTAAACCATTTAAGAAAGTTAAAATAGTACACTAATGTGAGACAGAAAGAAAAGGCAATTGCCCGGACTGGCATAATTTTCAAATTAGTGTGTTTTCTCTTCTTCCACTCTATTCTTTAGTGCTGACTGTCTGCTTCTTTAACTTTTTTACTTCATTTAGTATTTATTAATTGTTTGTAATGTCAATTCTTCTGACATACCGAAAGCGTAAACTGAACTCAATTAAACCATTTAAATCCTTCTTTGAGATAAAAAAGTAAATAAATAAATAAATAAATAAAAGCTAAATGTGGTTGCAGAGTTTGTTTTCTTTTAGCGTACAAGTTGAAATTAGTTTCTCTCAGCCTCACTTCATCTTGAAAAATTGTGCTTCTCTATTTTAACGGCTGTGTTTTAAACCTTGTCAGACACATTTCAGTAACAGAAAGAAAAATAGTCCAGGGATCACAGAAACCGAGAGAACGCCCAGAACTGGACAGTGTTGGCCTGTTGGCCCCACAACAGTAAATTGTACTCTTTCCCAGCTTATATTAAGAAGCTGAATAGATGTCATAGATCTCGGAGTAGCCGGTAGCCCGGTATCTTCTTACATTGCTCTGCCTGGCAGGTTTCGCATTGACTTTACCAGAGTCTCCTATCCAGCTACCGATCATGAAAAGTAGCCTCAAGAAGCCAAACGGAACGTTATGCGATCTAAGAAGATCTAGGGATCTGCCTTACTTCAAACCTTAAACCCTCCACGCATTGCCTCTGTATCGCTGTATTGTGGATCGCTGTTTCATTTCCGGGAAATGTGCAAACTAAGGTGTGGGCCTTTAAAGCCTTTGTTCACCCCATCTTTGAGTATGCCAGCCTAGTGTGGTCCCCATCGTTACTGGGTGATATTGACAGACTTGAATCTGTCCAACTGAAGTTCACAAAGCGACTCTCCGGTTTGCGGAACTTGTCTTACTACGAGTGGTTGGTTCGGACCAGTCAACTTGGTTGAATTTCGTAGACTCATTGCTGACTTAATCCTTACATTTAAGATTTCGCTTGGGTTCCTAGCATGTCTACCATTTTTCGATCCCAGTGCTTGTGTGACCACTCGTGAACATTCTTCTTACGCTTCTCAGGCGTCCAAGCTCGACTGCTGTAAAAATTTCTTTAGCATTAGGGCAGGGCTATCTACAGTACTGGCCGGATCTTGGATGAAAAATAGCATTACGAGACTGGGTTGGCATTATGGCCGCCGAAAACGCCACTTACGCGATGATTCGTTATGTTACCTCGTTCTGTCAACCGAGGGCGACACCGTCCGTACAAAAATGCCAACGTTCCTTCCCATGCAACACTTTCTGGATACACGAACGTGTCGCTTTTTTTTTTCCCCAAGCGCAGAGAAATAGCTTAACTGTGGCTGAGTGATAGCTTAAAAACTATTTAAAAACACCTCAATACATAATAAAAATCTGTGACGCAAATCTACATAAAATTAAAATTATATTTTGAAAACCGCCACTAGGTGCCAATAGATGTCGCGACTCACCGTACAAAACTTCACCGATACGATTTACCAATTCCCGAACAGACCTCAAGAAATGGGACGGTCGTGGCGTCCATTTTGTATACCCCCTCTAATTCGTTGTAGATCGGGCCAGTTAGTTTACTAGCCATGATTAGGGTTATCCGCACATGGAATGCTTTGCGTATTGAGGTCGTTGAGGCGAGTTAAGTTGACCGATTTAAATCTGTATTAAATAAAATTTGCCTTAGGACTTTTTTAAAGCGGCCAGAACTGATGGCTCCGCTGTTCCCTTGATTTTTTTGTGTTATATATCTTAGATACCTGCCCTTTTTATGGACTGGTGTTAGAGGCTTTTCCCTTCCAGCTACAAACTAAGGTGTGGGCATTTAAAGTCTTTGTTCACCCCATCTTTGAGTATGCCAGCCTAGTGTGGTCCCCATCGTTGCTGGGTTTATTTATTTATTTATTTATGCTACCAATATAATACTTAGAAGGATTTCAGCATATTTCACAAGCACAACCTGACCGCAGTACAGAAGCGCAGAGGACGACGCCATTTCACTTGATGGTTACCTTTAATAAATCGGAAATCCACCGTCATATTTTCAATGGATTAAGCAAAAAAAAAATTGCGCTTTCTACGCAGTCTATAAATAGGGGCCCCAGCTTCCTTTTCAAAGTCAATAAATCAGGAGTTTGGCAATGGGCTGAGCTCCCTGAACGTTTTGCTAGTCGTCACTCAGTCGCTGACTCGTGCGGGCGCCCTGCTGCCGCACACGTCAGCTATATGCGGCAAGCAGAGTCCGTCTATCCATACTGTCCATTGTTTGGACTAGCTATAGAGTTTTAACCCAATCGATATATTTGGTTGTGTACCGGTTTAAGAGCGGATTTGTGCTCATGTGTGTATGCGTGTGCGTGTGTGTGTGTGTGTGTTTGGGCCCTGGCCTGCACTTTATGTGCTTTGCAGTTGGACGAGTCCAAACCAAAGGATGTAACCATTGAAGCGTTTGTTCGGTCCTAGTCGGAAAGACCGTCACGTTCGATAACGTTTGCGCATGACCGAGCTTGAAATCAGGCATGCACGTTCTCGTATGCATTGAGGCAATGGGAGAGAAATCAAGAAACCAACCACACATATCAAAATTGGAAAGCAAACCAGTGCCGAGGAGAAAATGAACACCAAACAGCGCAACAGAGTAAAGAGAGAGTAGTGAGCCCTGATGGAAGAAAGCTTTGCGTCGCCTTAATGGTATGCTGAACAAGACTTTAAAATCGTGGAGAGATCAGCAACCTCTCGACAGCTCCGTTCTCTAAATTTCAACAGTTTTGGGATCGATGGACGAAGCGTGCGAACTATAAGTAAACCAGCCTAAAGACTAAACAGCGACATACGGGGAAACCAAATCGTTCAAATGTTGGTAATGTTAAAATTTTGAGCATACGTGATCATGTCAATCCTATGAAGGTTTAACGCATTCTCAGTTGAAGCCATGGTGGCAGGAAAGGGGAGGGGGGGGTTGTGGTTTAATGGCACGTCGGTGGCTAGGTCATTATTAGCGCCAACCTCAGTCACAGAGCAGTGGTCCGGGTTGCCACTGCACCACACATTACAGAGGTGTTAAACAAACCCAAATCTAGATCTCATCGTAGGCTACATCTGTGCCTCCTGCAAAAATAGAAAAACCACGGACAGGAGGACAGAATCATCACCCAATTGACATGCAATGTTTCGCGAACAGTGGATCGGTGACGAATATCATCAAGATGGTGACCATGGACAAGAGGGTGGCAGAAGGTGAAAGGGAAAATTTTACTATAGGAAATTCCAATCAGTAATTCCTGAGATCATTTTTTTTTTTACATATAAATGACGCATGCCATTTTTTAACACGTAAGGGATAAAGATGGAACCAAGAATTTGATACTCATTAAAAATTTCTTATTGAACTCGACAACATATATCGGGTAATGCCCAATGGCACGTTAGCACCGGCGGAACATTGTTTAGGAATGCCCAAGGTGTAAGAGCATTATCTGACTGAAAATTGAACACAGTATTCTTGGTAATGTGATTGCCTATGCAACAGTGTCAATCACTCCGTTCTGATATGTCTATTGTTATGAAAACTAAAACAAATTTATTGTTGTTGGGGGAAGAGGTAACCCGTGGGTTGGGGTAGGTAACCCTTTGGGGCAATTTCTCATATCCCTTGTTTGTCTAAGGAGAACTTCGAAATTAAGCAACAATTCTTAAACAATACCCGTTTAATATACGTTCCAAGCGTCGTATTGTTACGAAATATTTCGTTGTTGTCTGATAGGGCAGTTTCTTGCTTCCCTTGTTTACCGAAGGGGCATTCCGGATTAGAGCGAGTCGGCAAGATTGCGCTGAAACAACTAAGTTACACACTTACTTAGTTGCACACAGTTACAGTTACCGTTCACCAAAGGGTGATTTGAGAAAGATTTTAAACGCAGTGAAGCTGCAACGAAATGCAAGTGTGCAATTGATGAATGAGCACTATTCTTTTAAACCACTCGAATGTTAAACTCCCTGGAGGAAGGGGATTCCCGAGACTGAAGAAGTCCAACAAATTAAGTTTGCAGACAACGGGTGTTGTTTGATTCCTTTGTCAAACTGCCGCCCATGAATTTCTGCCCATTCCTTGGTGGTCCAAGAATGGCACTGACAAAGCACCAACTTTCTCCCTGTGTGTGTAAAGAAACCCCAGTTAGGGAAAGGGTTTAACGCAGTGAACTGCTACAAAATGAATGAATGCATGCAACTGAATGAACATGTATTATTTTGAAATAACTGGTAATCTTGGAATGCTTGCCTTGTCGTCATATTATTACATACAAGGACCTGAAAAACGTGTAACCTAGGGCCTCCAATTACCTAAGTCCGGCACAATGCTTGCGTTCAAAACCTCACTAATGATGAAAATACAGGAGTCGGAAAACTACGAGTCACAGAGCAGCTATATAGTTAATAAAGACCCATTATGCCAAAACAAGAAACCGCCATCTTGGTGAAATTGGTCACAATTGCTCTATATCAAATTTACTGGTGGTGCATTTATGTAGCAATGCCTTTCACTTCTGACAAAATGGTCGTTTTTTGTTTTTCCTATACTGTGATGTATTGACGAGCTGGTGTAGTGAAGTTTGGTTTTGGTATTTTTGGTTTTTAAATGTATTTTAGTGCTATTTCTTGCATGTTTCTTATTGTGGCCGTTTAAGGCGGTACCAGGTAGGCAGAAAACTGAGGATGGGCGTTTATTTAAAAAAAAGCATGCATGCGAGTGGAGTTAAGTTGCGAATACTTGTGAATCAGAGTTACGTACTCACTACCAATTGCTTGCTCAGTTGTGAATCTCGTGAATATTGAGAATCTTGTGAATACTTGTGAATCAGTGTAAACAACGGTGCACTGAAGAACAAAAAAAGGTGCTTTTGTAAATGATTATCCACTAGCTCCCGTCTCTTTCTTTAAAGCGAGTTAAACAATGACGTTTTAATGGACGGTACCACGCGGAACTGTACACAGTTTTCTCCGCATTCAGACACCAGTGCAACCATTAAAGGTAATATACACGAACTTTCACCAAGCCGTACTTGAATTTTATCATTTCCCTCTTCTGGTTAGGGACCGAACAAACACTACACTGGAATCAGCAAATTCTGGAATGCACTCAGTCGTTCTGTGCACCGAGCAAAAATGTGAAAAAAAAAACCCAAGAAAAGTGCCATTTGTAAGAAACATGCAACCTTCTTCGAACGCCTAATCGATGTGCAGTGTTTGCTTCTTTTCTTCACATCCAGCTTACCCTATCGGTTGCTATTTCGCTTTTACCTCTTAGCACATCCACCAAAGCTTTGAGAATCGTGGGTACAGAAGTACTTTTCTGTGTTGAGCTTTTGTAGGGCTCAGCATGAGATAAAGGTTTTTTTTTTCTTTTCTCTTTTCTTTCCTCGTTTCTTATTTTCGTTTTCCTCATCTCCTTCTTTGGTGGTCCCGAAAAACAAGTGCAAGGCCGAAAATACCTCTTGTGCAGCAGTTTTCCAAGTCTCTTCTTGGACAAGACAGTTGGTAGTGTGTCTATAGAGCGATAGAATAATATGGGACCGGTTCTTTCTGTCTCTTTTCTATGTCTTTCGGGCCCTACCGGGCATTCCATCCTCCTCTCGACGTGGCTCCGTCCTCCCTGCCATGCTGCGTGTCGCGTGCCATGGACTGGGGCCAGCAGTGACACGGGTCCCGAGGCCCCAAAGAGGAATCAATAAGCCCCCGTCGAGTGACCCTGTCTCGGTGGAGCAGAAGAACCTGATTTGTGCGCATTGATTCGTGGTTCCTGGCTATAATTCCAAGCAGAATGCACCTTCCCAACCTTCTACTTCCTCTTCCATAGAAACTTCACCACTGCCGCCACTGTACCATCTCCATACGTCTAGATGCTGCAGGTAGGAGACTTTCGCTTCGGTAGTGATCGCAGCAAGTGAGAGCCTCGAAATAACAATCAGTATCTCTGAAAATGTATTCGTGTAGTGAGAGGTAGAAATAACACTCAGTATCACTAACATTGTATTCGTAAATACTTAGAAGGTATATCAAGTTTGCATTATTGATTGATGACATGGCCAACAAAGATGGTGGTGCTGTTGACTGGATCATCGGTGGCAAATGCTTAATTGTAAATTGCAAATCGTGGCAAATCTGAAAAGTTTGCAGTTACATATGAGAGGTCTGACGTCACTACACAGCACACAAACATAACGTGAGAAAGCACACAAACATAACGTGAGAAAGCACAGAAACGTAACGTGAGAAAGCACAGAAACATAACGTGAGAAAGCACACAAACATAACGTGAGAAAGCACAGAAACATAACGTGAGAAAGCACAAAAACGTGACGTGAGAAAGCACAGAAACATAACGTGAGAAAGCACACAAACATAACGTGAGAAAGCACAGAAACATAACGTGAGAAAGCACAGAAACATTCGTTGAGAAAGCACAGAAACATTAGTTGAGAAAGCACAGAAACGTGACGT
>JAHWFP010029549.1:0-21661 GCA_023313725.1 Lithobius niger
TTTTGCAGAGTTAAATAATTAGACATCATTTTTATTTAAACTCCGTTAGGCAATTGAATGCACACCTACCGTGGTGGCAGCGTTACCGTGATTAGTTAGTACTAAAATTCTTTATTAGGACTTAGACACTCTACTCCTCACCATGCAGTAGATTCTGCTATGCTGTTTTTCAGCAAAAGTCAAAACAGTAACTTATGAGTACTTCTAACTTAACTACAACTACACCAGATGTCGGTGCCAGACAGTAAGCACCTCAAGACCCTGTAAGCACCGCTACAATACTGATATACTCTTCGCCCTTCGCCAGATCGCTTTATGGAAGAATAAGTTGAACTACTTTTAGCCTCTGGCTCACATTTTCCTAAATGCACCTGCTTAAAAACTCCTAAGGATCTTCACCCAATGTGCAGAAAGCATCGAGAATGCAATTTCGAGGAAATTAATGTGAAATTTGTGAGATTCATGATACGGCATCGATTAAGAAAATTCGTTGAACTTGGAGAAAGACCGGCAAGAAGCGTGAAAATCTTGAAGCCAAGAAACACAGTTTTGCTGATACTGCCCCTGCTTCAGCAGTCAAAACCACACTTGATCGTCGGCTTGAACCTTTAAGCCCAGATGTCACGGCTCCGATCGTTTTTCGAACCGAGGAAACCATCGCACAACACAGCGGTAACCCTATCTCCAGTCCTAAACCCGCTACTGTTACTAAGCCTGAACAGTGCCCTTTATTCTCATTGACAGATTCTTCTCCGTCTGGAGAGAGGTGACTTTTTCCCCTAGCAACCTTGAGCTAATCGTCTCCGCGGTGCGAAAGATCACCAAGGTGGACATGAACATTATGATGGATTCCATCCATACTCACGTGAACACAGAACGCCGCAAAGACATGGATTTACGATTTAATGCATTTGAAAACAAATTTCTCAAATTTGCTGGGATGTCAGGAATTAAGCGTTGCAAGGCTCAAAGTGTCATCGATAATTCAAACGGTGTTTCGGCCGCTACCTCAACAGTGCCTCCATCTACCAACGTTGCGACTAACCACTTACCCAACGCTAACGCTGACCAACTTGGTTCTCAGGCTCCTATTGACGATTTATCATCGTTCCCTAAAACTGAATGATCCAACAAAAATAAAGAAATCCAGTAAAACCGTTACATTGCCAGTTCACCATTCGGATCTTTGTCCTGTAAAACTCACAAAGGCTCAAGAAATAAGGTTCGCCCTTCGCCAGGTTTGAAAAATAAACATGAGTTGGTGCATTACATCGCCACTTTGCCTCATAACAATCGCAATGAATCAGCAGATCGCCATCCGTAGCCACATCGCCATCATGGTTCGCCACGTCGTCATAGATCGCCCCTTCGTCATGGTTCGCCATCTAAGTCAGGTATTTTGACAACAACTTTTCACAATTTGCCAGAGGTAACCAGCCAAACAGAAATCGCCAACTCAACTGAGATTGCCAGTTTAACACTCTTCGCTCTTCGACCAGCTTTCACTTCCACTTCGCTTGTTCCTTCCAGACATTTTGTTCAATCGCAACAAGCAAGGAGTTCCCGTTATGATGAATTTTAAAAATACAAATGTAGTGCAAAAAATTGGTCACACAGCAGAGATCATTCCTCTCATTCTGGTTCCTCCAAACGACGCAAAGTGAATTTTGTGGACGACAGACATCGTTGGAGAAATTTTGACGATTGTGACTACCCAGATGACTCGGATTTATATGATGACACTGATACTTTTACGAAGGATCTGATTTTGCCCCTTGGGAGATTTTTTAGCTGCTCTCTATCGCAACCTACAGGGCTACTGCTTTTACAAAGTTTTTGTTCCTCCTGAGGATCCCCTCAATCCTCTCGCCGAGCCTCTTGTAAATTCAAGCAACGTTTCTTACTCTTCCATCGACATTCTACAGTTGGAAGTAGCGTTTAGACAACTGTTCAATCAAGAGAATCTTAACAATTAAGAACGAAAAACCAATTGCTAGCTGTCTCCAAGCCATTTCCTCCACATGATCCTAAACAGAGGAAATTGTTTTTTTTCGCTGAACAGGAAAAAGAGCGCATTAAAACGTCGTTACGACACTTTCGGGGATGCCGAGTTTATTACTCCAGCTCAACCGATGGAACTCAAATATAACCCTAAAGACTCCTGCTTTTATTTTCGTACCCTCTGCTGCTTATGAAGAAGTAGTCTATTTTTCGTTGTGCATCACGTGCCAACTCGCATGCGGAAATTTCTTTTTCTGCGCCTGCCGGTGCCATTCATTTCCTGGTATGAAAAGCCTGAACTCGCCGAACACCCACTCATTGAAGATATCAAAAATTTAACGAAGCGAACTTCATCATTTCAGAAGAATAGCTTGGCCTGGAGTGCCAGATTACTCCTTAATATGGTTTTCAAGAGACATGTCTCTGTCCTACAGTCCGCCGTCAACACTCCTGTCTATGTCCTTGATCAACTTCGTCTTCTCCCAATCCACAAGTCCAGGGAACGTTTTAGTAGCCAACTTCTCACCCTTGCACCTGAACTTCCATAAATTTCCTCACGATCACTCCTCCCTACTTTTTTAGTCTTCTGTACAGCCATACCGGCTGAGAAGACTATTGCAACGACTTTGGCCGTCCGTCCGTCGCTTTTTTTCAACTTCGCAACGGTACCAGATATTGACGACCATTGTTTACAACGTTAGATTCAGTGTGAGAAGTTAGTTAAATAACATGGCAAATTAAAACATCGTTTCTTCCTCATAGCTAATAGACTTCTTCGACGTAACTAAATTAAATAATAACACTTGATCGTCGAATTAAAATCCTAAATTAAAATCCTCAATAAAAACAAATGGATTTTAGCTTCGTTTAAATAGTCTCGTCGCATTGTTGCATGAATGAATAGGCTTACCGTCGAACCAAATTCACCATTAGGCCTATCTTCTACTTACGAAATTAAAACTGCCTTTTTAAAATTAGGCCTAAAAAATGAAAATTCGGCCTAAAATCATGTTACCATGGCAACGTCAAGTTGATACGAATCACTGTTGGCTTCATCAACAGCGTCTCTCTCATCACTTCCCTACTACCCATGATCTATATAGGCTATGTCGGCGTTACGTTATAACACTGTAACTGTGTGCCTGAAGGCGCACCGTGTTGCAAAAATGAATAGGCTTACTATACAATCCATCTCTCCGTTAGCTGCTACTTACAAAATTAAAACTGCTGGTTAAAATTAGACCTAAAAGCTGACAATTACTCCTAAAATGTAAAACAGGCCTAAAAGCTAACATATTTTTAACCGGCAATTGTGATGGCTACTGCTTTTAGATTAGTATAATAGAGATAGCTGTTGTAGTGCCGGTTGTTGTGCGCCTCAACATTGGAAGTGGAGGAACTGTACAGAAGACCGGTGGGACTAGGCAGTCGCTGTAGCTGCTTGTCATGTTTCAACCCTGCTCTATTCTCCTTTCCACCCCAATCCCTCCCTCCCTTTCCTCCGATGTATTGTATTGTAAAGAAGGCACGGTTCTTTACTAGATTTGAGAGGCAACCTCTGCTCAAACGATCAAAAAACTGAGGGAATTTTCGTTAACGGCAACGAACATTTTTTTTTCTTCCGCCTCAACTTTGAAGCTCTTAATAGCCATGACCTTTATCTGTATTCCCCAGAAACAGATCCCGAAAATTCCATCTAGAACTTTCTCTACAGCCATTTGAAAAACCGCACGAAACCGATGCCGTAACTCACGTAGCGCACGAGGCGCCATTTTTCAACACTTGTAAAATTGTATTTACTTTCTATATTTTTCACTTAGGCATAAAGCCAAAGATATTAGCTTAGTGTTTAATAGGAGGGGCTTCCTCTACGAAGGTACTTGACCTCATTTTTTATGTACAGACACACTTTGTTTTGATATTTCTTAAGTAGATTTAAGGTGACGATCTAAGATGCACTTGCCCAGTCTGACATCCAAAACCCAATTTTGCGGTTGCAAATATTATTTAAACCTTTTAAAATGCGTTTTAGCATTAGCTGGTAACTTTAACCCTCTGGGCCCTAAGGTTTTCTTTTCTTAACTCAAACGTATATAATGTAAAGCCGATATATCGGCTTCTAGGGCCAAGAGGGTTAAACTTTTATTTTTATAATAATCTTTTAATGTAATCTTTTGCCATCACCACTACCGGAGCTTAGGCAACATGTTGATAACAAAAACCACCGGACACGTTTTTTTTTTTATAACTTAGTTGTTCCTTGGAAATCCGACTTGGCAACCATTCCCAAAGTAAAACCGGGCTTCCTACTACTACAATTTATTGAGATCTTTCCTTCAATAGTCGCGATGCATAACATTGTGGTTTAATAATGAAACATTCAATAATAATTAAAGGCCTTTTTCACGTTCCAAACAATGAGTTTAACTCAACTGGCCTGTCTTTACTCCTTAAGTCACACGTTTGTTCCTTCAAACGGCTCCAAGCACGAAACGCAATGTCTCGCTCTCTCTCCAGCTCTCGAGATGACAGCATCATCACGTTCAACTGGACAATTAAACAATCTTTCAACAATAGAATGAGTCCTTTATGCGAACCCTAGAGTCTGCAAGGAGGGATCCTTGCAGAGACTTGGCGCAACCTCACACAGTCGGCCTTCCGAAACACACGCGCGTCTGAGCGCGAAACGCAACGTCTCTCTCACTCCAGCTCTCGAGATGACAGCATCACCATGTTCAACCGGACAATTAAACAATCTCTCAACAATGGAATGAGACCTTTATGCGAACCCTGGAGTCTGCAAGGAGGGATCCTTGCAGAGACTTGGCGCCCGTCAGGATAGAGACTTGGCGCCCGACAGATGATACAACTTAATTTCAACAACGGAGTTCGTGAAATTTAAGAACTTTTGGAGATGGGTAAGACGATCGGCCGAAAAAATGCAAACGACTTGACCGCCACATCGAATTCAATCATCAACAAACATTTTGAAAGGTGAGATCGTTCCCTGTTAATGCTTTTGGAGGGTCCCCAGATGATGCCGGAAGACCAGCAAGAGGACAAAGTGGGTTTTTAAGCTGATTTCAATAGAAAATTGTGAACTTTTGTATGTTTCTTCCAAACGAAGGCCGAGTCGCGCAGGACGCCGCAAGCCAGGGAGGAAGAAAATCTACGCAAGAAAAAATAGTTCCGGGCATCACCCCCCAAAAATGAACATTTATCGTTTAAATATGAACACTGCAAGTGCATATAATTAATTGGGGAACCTTTAATGATCGTTGGCAAAACATAACGTCTCACGACAAGTCAGAGTCTTGTTTGAGCCACGCTGCCAACTGCCTCTCCAGAAACGTCGGCATTTCGATTTTCGTGAAGAAGACGATTTCAGAGTTTGACAAAAATTGCTCAAATCTTACTCACAGGTCGGTGGCACGTTTTCACACTTGTCTTTGCAGTAGTCCGCACCCACTTTCTCTTTCAGTCTATGGTTTTGACCATGATGCCACGTTTGGAAGATTCTACGCGTTAGGCTTAACGTTCGAAAAACTCATAATGCCTCCAAATTGTCCTAAAAACTGCCGCTGTTCATCCTTCCGTGTTCAGATACGACTTCTTGCACTGTTCTGGGCAAATTCACGTTTTAATAAAGCCACAGTACTTTGAAGAAAAATCCCCTCTCACACTGATTTAGAGCCATTAGTCCGAAAATGCTGATGACGCCTCGTGGTCGCCTCCGGGCATGTTTGGGCGGGAAAACGCACTCGCGTCGATTTTCAAAGTTCAGTCCAAAAATACGCATTAATTTCAATTACTTGCCGTCTTGTCGTTAATCCCAGCTGTTCGGGCGCCAGTTTTTGCCAGGATTCTTTCGGATCTGCCCCGGATGCCCATGGAAAAGGCGATTTTGATCTTGAAACTGGGTTTATTGTCGAGAGAGGCCCTGTTCCGACCCAGCCGAGTCGGCTGCTTTCCGCTCTCTGCCTCGAGCCCGAGTGGTGGAACGTCAGGCGTTCATTCAGGTAGGAGGGGGAAAGTGTGAGGATTGCCGAAGCGACCCACTAACGCAACCTCACACAGTCGGCCTTCCGAAACACAGACGCGCGTCTGAGCGCGAAACGCAATGTCTCTCTCTCTCCAGCTCTCGAGATGACAGCATCATCACGTTCAACCGGACAATTAAACAATCTTTCAACAAGAGAATGAGTCCTTTATGTGAACCCTGGAGTCTGCAAGGAGGGATCCTTGCAAAATCCTTTGTCAATTCAGCTGCACCAATTCCCTTCCAACCAAAACGCTGGATTTAATTTCTCATCCACTTAGAGCGCTCAGCTACCCTGCCCGTCCGCGCCGTCATGCCTACTTCCGGTAGTGACAGCACGACCGGTTTGGATCAGTCTCTTCTCCCTCCAAGAGCATCCCTCTACCCCACTCACCCCACCCCCCCCCGGTGGTCGCTCTCTTGCAGGTCCGCCCTTGCCCTCCTCCCTGCTGCCAGGCAGCAGGTATAAAACCAGACTGCAAGGTAGTTCCTGGGCACAGCTCAGAAATCTGAAGGCTAGAGGTAGCTACGCTGGTCGGGAGTGGAGATGCCGCGGTCCCATCGTTGCCATGCCGGGCAAAGGTAGTTGGTTCGTATGTAACTTAGTTTAGATTGAAATTTTATCTTTTGGACTTACAATTCAAAATTTATAGTTTAATTTTAAATTAACCTTTAGTCTTGAAAGTAAATTATGGTGCGTTAAGCCATAGGCATTTAGGACGTTAACGGCCATAACGTAAGGGTTCACGGTCCCTTCCTACAAACCAGCTTTTTTTCACCGTTTTCATTAGATGTAATTTTAATGTAAACAAAGGGCATTGGGTCCTTTGTTTGTGGAAGCAAAGCACTTCATGGAGGGTACATCCCATTTCTAACTAGAATTCCGATGGGGACGGTTTGATCTTGTGGGAGCATCACTTTGAAACAAAACTGTAAGACAGGTCTACTATTATAGTTCAGCTGCGGTTGTTTATAATTTAGAGGGCTCTTTTGCGAAATCCCCGTTGCCTAACCTAATCACTGTTTCTATGTGAAATTGTTTTGAACTTATCCAAAGTTCCAGTGTACGAATTTTAATTTTAATTCATAGTATGTTTTTAATCTAAAAACTAAATTGCGTCCATGTAAATAACTTAAATGTAAAGTGCGATCTTTCACATGTTTGTCAAAAATAAAACCAGGAGTTTTAAACGCCAAACCCAAGTTATTAATTTGATGTTGCTAGAAGTTAAGATTTAAGACAATTCTCTCAAATTTAGCTTAGCTAGCGTTTTCCCACCTTGGTGGTAGCGACACCCGCTTTTTATCGTTAGTTAGGCCTAAGATTAGGACTTCAATGCTCCATTCCCTACACCGGGACTTTAGCAGATGTGCTGTTTGAAACCAAAAGTACGAAAAGTTAAGTCAGAACGATAAGAAGTTAGACCCAGTTTCACCAGGCGTCGGCGATGCTACAAGCACTTCGTCTGTCGTGGCATCTGCCCGTTACACTTTTTTCCTCTGTTTATTGTACGAACTTACTCTAAACTAAAAATGATCACTTAAACCAATTAGGTTTGTAGAAGCCGAGACTTCGATGGCTAGTTGCCCAAACTCATGTGAGCGTTTTCGTTGAGTTTTTGTAACTTTAATGTAACAAATTCTAAAAGGCAGATTTGATTCTAAGTCGCAATTAGAAACATAGTCTGGTAGTATTTTGTGTAATTCCCGAGGTTTGCACTTAATACGGGTTCTTGCGAGTTCCCGGGCTGAACTTTTTCTAGTCGAAATTGTTGTATTTTTCTTTGCATTTATCGTGTAAAGGTTGAAACCGAATGTAGTGTAAATTCCTTTGTTGCTTTAATTTAAAGCCATTTTCTAGAGATACTAGTCTGAATTGTAAATCCTTGTTTTTATATTTAACTGTCTTTTAATAAACCAAGAGTTTGTGAAACGTCAGTTGTTTACTAATACGAATAATTGCTAGATTTAACTAATTAAGAAAACCACTTATTACTTAAAATCAGGACTGCAATTAACCACCCACCTGGTGGCAGCGAATACCCCTCTTAAAGTTACTTAGTTAGCCTACGATTAGGACAAATGATTCTCTGTTACCCATACTGGGCCAGTAGTACAAGTGTGCTGTTTCCTGGAAAGTAAAAACCGCCATCTAGACAAGTAATTTAACGATCAAAACCATCTTGATGTCGGCGAGGCTACAAGCACGTCTACAGTCGTAGCTTCGGCCGCTACAGTCTGCACTGTGAAACACGCCGTCAGCTCCCGGGTTGTCGTTGTGGACAATTAAAATAAAAGTATTAGTGAAACTCGGTTAAATATTGATCAAAAATGACAAAGCCAGCGGTCTAAAGGTTTCGACTTTGCTGTACAAAGGCGTATTTATTTATTTACGGTAGAAATATTCATACGAAAGTGAACAGAGTCTGTGTCAGATGTCATCAGCGTTTGGTAGCCAGTGTGCACAAACTGAAAACGTAACTTTTAACGGATACAACAATGCTTCACATATATACAACTTAATATTAAACCACTGGCTAAAGATTCTGTCTCTGTAGATGAATAAAATTAAAAGATTAGTGAAACTCGGTTAAATATTGAACGAAATTTACTAACCCGGAGGGCTAACGATTGATACTTGGCTGTACAAGGGCGTATTTATTTATTTCCGGTGTACAAAGGCGTATTCCCTTTATTTCAGGTGGAAAGATTCATATGTTATGTAATTGCATGTAGTCCGGATCAAGGGAGGTGCTGATTGAGTGAGCGAAGCAAAAGAACATCAGCGTTTCCTAGCCAGTAGCCCCAAAAAGACAGACGTATTACACGCCTTTCGCAACAAACACATGAGAAAGCAAATCGTCCCAATGTTTTAAACGGTGCATCAAACACCACCCGTCCATAGCACGGGCTTTAGCTATGAAATCCAGCCACTGCAGAGACGAAACACTTACGCTCGCCCTTTCCAGAAAACGCCACTTCACAATTTCGTGGCTGGAGCAGAGGATTTCATCATAAGAGGACGTTTCAGAGGCAGATGAAGAAAGCCTCTCTATTGACGCGAAACTCGCCCATCCTCTCCCTTTTCACCGACAGGTGAGAAAAGGATAATAAATAATGCACTTCTCAAACTGGAAGCGGATCACAGAAGACGCCTTCACTCTTTCGGTTGTAAGGAATGGTTACTGCCCACCCTTTCTGTCCTTTCTAGCAACCACACCCGAGCCACCAGATTGGATCACCGCAATTCCATACGACCTGAAACTGGAAAACGAGGTACAGATTCTACTCCAAAAAGGTGCAGTAGTGGAGTGCAAACCAAACACTCCAGGATTCTGGAGCCTGGCAAGGGTGATCTGGAAAAAAGGAGGAGGTGATTAAGGTTCATCTTCAACTTAAGAAAGCTGGATGGCCACCTCCAAAAGAAACATTTCATGAAACGATTCAATCAATCAGAGAGACTCTTCAAAAGGAAGACTTCAGTTGCCATTGATTTAGAAGATGCCTATCTGCATGTTGCTTTACACCATGCCATACGTCACTTCTTTCGTCTGTACACAAGAGAAAAATCCTACAAGTTCACGGTGCTTCCTTTTGGGCTGTTGCCATATGTTTTCACAGACCTTCTTTGTCGAGTTTTGACTCACCTTCACGAGGCACGAATCCGCTCTCATGCATACCTGGAGGACTGGCTTCTAAGGAACCAATCAAAACAACAATCGCTTCAACAAAGAGACGAATGTCTTCGCCTTTTCCAAAGCCTCGGTCTCTATGTCTCAGGTCTCGGCTCACCCCATCGAGGGAGTTCTTCTTCCTCTTCGACACAGTGACGTTCACAGTTCGTCCCTCCCAGGAAAGGACAGAGAAGCTCACAAGAAACCTTGGAAGACTTCTTCAGTCTCAAGAGACCACCGCCCAGAATCTTGCATCCCACATCGGCCTGATCTATTCTTGTGTGAAACTGGTTCTTTCAGGCCAATGGAAAGCGAAGCCAATACACTGGTTCCTTACTCTGGAATGGGATCCACAAACGTACTGGGAAGACATTATTCCCCTTTCAACCTGCCAGTGGAATGTACAATGGTGGATGGATCCGATGAACCATCAAGCAGGAGTTCCGATTAATGAGCATCCAGCGGACGCACTTCTTTTCAATTACGCTTTAAACATGGGCTGGTCACTTCAAAGGTCCCCATATTTCTGGAAGCTGGGCAGCATAGGAGAATGAATTGCATGTCAACGTGCTCGAACTACCAGCAATTCATTTTTCGATTCTGGCCTGGGAAAACCTCCTCAAAGGGAAGACAATCTCTTGTTATGTCAGACAACAATACTAAGGAAAATCGGAAACAAGCCAACAGCGAAAAACATACACTAGAAATAACGTAGTTCTGAACTAAATAGTTTGTCAGTTTATGTCAGACAACAACACAACAGCAGTCTCCTACTTCAAGAGAGGAGGTGAAACTCACTCAGTGTCCATGATGATCCAAACCACAAAGCTCTTCGAGACCTGCGAGCCTCTCCACCTGAGACTCCAACATCGACACATAGCAGGGAAATTGAACTTCCTAGCTGAATTGTTCAGACAACACCAAATTCCAGCAACCGAATGGAAATTGGATCCGAACATTTGCCAAGCCCTGTTCCAAATGTAGGGGAAGACAACAGTCGACCAATTTTCAACAAGATTCAATACCTAATTCCGAATTTTGTATCCCCCTATTCCGATTCATGGACCTGGGCCTGACAATGTCTTGGACAGAAATTTATGTATGCACATTTCTACCACTCTCCCTTAAACGAAGCAAGCAGTCTGCATTAAAGACTGACCTTGTGAGGATACACAATATACTAGTCTAAGAAAGAAAGAAATGACAACTGCCCCGACTGGGACTCGAACCCAGCACTTCCTGTTTACTAGCCGGGCGCTCTGGGAAGTCCTGGGTTCAAGTCCCAGTCGGGGCAGTTGTCTTTTCTTTCTTTCTTAGACTAGTGTATTGTGTATCCTCACAAGGTCAGTCTTTAATGCAGACTGCTTGCTTCGTTTACCATTTACCTTGTGATTTCTTTCTTTATTCGCTCTCCCTTCTTTACGCGACACTCAACAAGATCCGCCAGTCCAAAGGAGAATTCTTCGTGATCGCACCACTGTGGACTGCAGCCCCATGGTACATCAACCCCATGGAATTGAAGAAGGAAAGGCCGATTCCCCTTCTGGTGTCAGAGTTCATCCTAACGCAGCACAACGGAAGGACGACCCACCCCTACCCAGATATTCTTCATCTTCACGGGTGGAGACTCTTTACAACCTACCTTCACTCTGATGGTTTTGCACCTGAGGTCACCAATCGTCTTTTATGCTGTCATCGTTAGTCAACCATCCGAAACTATGCGACAAGATGGAAAATTTGGTATTTTTGGTGAATTTGGTATTCAAAGCACAAGTTTGATCCAACGAACCCTTCTGAAATCTCTTTTTCGTCGTTTATTGAACATCTTTTCAATTAGGGGCTATCACCATCAGCCATCAAGGGCTACCGTTCAACCATCAACTCCGTCACCGACTCTTGCTTGGGAAAAAACACTGCGATCGACAGCAAAATCATTTCTCGACCCAAAACAAAATAACTTTTCTCTAAGTGGAATTAATTTGTCTTTGGTTTTGTCAAGCCTTGAAAATGGCCTCTTATCAGCCTCTTCACTTGGCTTCTCTTCTTCACCTGTCTCAGAAGATGGTTTTTCTCGTAGTTCATGCTTTCGGTGCCAAGCAAAGCGAGTTGGCGGCATTGTCAAGAGAAGATAATCATATCAGGTTTGCTCGTGACTGGTCCTCCGTCAGTTAAACGTTTCCTGCTGAATTTAGAGCAAAAAACCTAAAGCCAAACATGGCTCCTATGCCAACCATTATCAAAGCACTGGGATCCATTGTTGATCCGGAAGGGACAGAAAAGTCGCAATGCCCAATTCGAACTATACGCCATTAACTCGACAGGGCTGCGATTCCCATCACTTCGCATTGTACAGGAGAAAGATTAAGTTCGACCTACTTCTCTTTTCCTGCATATAGGTCCAATCTGTGGTGATGTGAAACTGCTTTTCATGAGGCCAGCAAAACTTGAAAAATGCATCAGTGAAGTTATCAAAAGGGCTCATGACCTAGGTCCAAATCATCCGGACCTGCCAAGTGATATTATTGCCTACGAGACCCGTGCTCTGGCCGTTTCTTGGGCCTATGCATCGGGAACTCCTCTCGACGAAGTGGTAGCGGCGTATTCTTCGAATCACCGGAACACATTCATCTCTCACTATTTGCGTGACAAGTGCTTCAAGAGGTGAAACGTCCATGAAGGAACACATTGTCGCAAGGAGCCGGGTTGGCCATTAACAAGGCCAAACAAATGTGAAAGGCACCAGAGAAAGGCCTTGGATAGTTCCATAACTGACAAGTGAATCTGTGCTTTACAAACTTTAGTGCTACGCTCACAGTGCCACACAGGAGAAAGCTAAAAGTGAAAAGTTCAGCACCATGAATATTTATCTGTGGACATAGTGCAACTGTGCAACATGGAGCATGTGCAATTCAGAACTTTCACAAACAGAAGAAAAGTATTCATTAGGCGAAAAGCGAACACACCAGTGAATTCTGTCACAGTTCAAAATGACACAGAAAAAAAAGGATGCATTTTAATGAACTCTGACTTGCCCGCAAACGCAAAGTATAACTAGTGACACTGTGAAACAGTGAAAAAATCAAGAGATAAGCGCCGCCTTCAGAAATAAGGTGGGTATTTCCTTGTATTATAACATTAACTGTATATTTTAATAAAGAAACTTCCACATTTTGTACAAAAAGTTAAAGAATGTGAGTTTAGTCAGGTTTGTCTGTCCCCCCCCCCCCCTTCCCCGTACCAGTTGGACAAAGTCAGCACATAATGAAGGTTAGTATTTTGCAGATATTAAGAAACGAAAATTTTAACCCTGATTAAAAGTAGTTTTTACTATCATAAACTACCTTCATTAGAACCCACCCATCCTCCCCGCTTTCTCAGAACATGATGCTTCCTGTCTGGAACATAGGGCCAAAAGAAAAGTGAGCTAGCTTCTACTATATCGGTATGAGGATTGAAACGGTAAACAGGAGTTTCAATTTAATTTCGAGCAATTAAAAAGATCAGCTCGAAACGATTTAGCACATAATCACGGTAAGTATTTTAGGATAGTAAAAACTAATTTTATTCAGGATTAAAATTTTCTTATTTAATCCACAGGCTTTTATCACCTGAGAAACCTCGTTTTCTAGTGATGGAACAGGTTTCTGTGCAGACACTTCCTCCACCAGCCCTAGTTTCTCCACCAGGCCAGCCAAGGCCTGCTTATCTTTACGTTCCAGAGGTTGAAGAAATACGTGTGAGTCCAGTAGTTTCGAAGAGAGGTTATCTCAACTTCTTAGAAGAAAAAACAAATGGCTGGGTAAAGCGATGGGTGGTAAGTACCAGTGGCACTCAGCTTGTCTTCTTTGTGGTTCATCATGCTTATGTCATTTAAATGCACCTACACACATCAAAATTACAATCTGTGTGCTCAGTCATGTTTAAAAAAGACTGGAATTGCATATAAAATTATGCCGGGACTAAAATAAAATATGCTTGATGTCATTCAGTAGCATTTTCGCACATTTTTATTGAGCCACTTACTTGTGACACCAACTCTTGTTGTAGTTTGCATGACATTAACCATAAAATTCCATCTAGAGTTGCATCCTGTTTTGCTTTTAGCCCTCAGCCACATTATTCTGTTATTTCCAGCCGTCTTAACATAAATTTCAGTTTGGCCACCACTGGCCAACTATAAATTCTCGCTGCACACGAAACAATGACGAATGTGAGGAAATTACTATTGGGGGGGGGGGGGGGGCATAATGCATTTCGGGTGACTAGCAAATGAAAAAAGGTGAAATTGTGATGGGGAAAATATTTCTACTCTCAATAATGCAACGGCTGAGGGGGATCCTGTATGCGTTTAAGTGTCCCGACTACACTCTTTATTTCCTTCATCTACAACACCAGAAGTGTCCGAAAAGTTAGCGTGCTCATTAGTGATGGGTATATACCAGTACCAATACCATGCATTGTTAAAATACCGGTATTGTTTTAATATAAAAAAAAGATGCTAAAATTATAACAATAGTCAGTCCTTGTGTTGTAGGGCTCAAAGCAGTGTAATAATCAGTTAAAATCAACAATGGTAAAATTGGAATTCTAAACAATGCACAAAAATAGGAGCTAAATTTGTGTAACTTTTCGTGCTACAACCAGGGTAAGAACCAACTGAAAAATAAAAGTAAAAAAAAGTTCAAAGTAAATAAAAGTTCAAGTTCATTGGCCTACTTGGTGATTATTTTTTATGTGTATTTTTTTGGAGGGGGGCGGGGAGGGGAATTAGTTTGATTAGGCTACTTAAAAAAAATACCGTTGGTGTAGTGGAGAGGATACCCGGACTCCAAAAATCAAAAACCTCGGGGACACTTTTTTTCTTGAGCGCACAAGTGTCCTTGGTCTTTAACCATGCATAACTCCACCAATAATGGACCAAATCGACCAAACTTTGCAGCTGCAATTCAGCTTCATTTCCACGGAAGCAGATCTTAAAAATTCCATCAACTTATTTCACAACATCAATTTGAAAAACGTCTCAAACTGGGCCGTAGCGCTCACCACTTCCGGTCACCATTATTGAAGAACCATGTGCACTTTGTAATTTTTTTCACCTTGTTCTTTTTAGGAAAAAAGCCTTACAACACTAGCTTAGTTGTGTAATAGGAGGGGCTTCCTTTAAGGTACTTAACCTCACATACATGTTGGATTCAAATACACTTTATAGTACAGTATTTTTAATTCCTATTTGACTGATCACCAATGTTATGAAAAATCGACTATCTCAAACTTCATTCTCTGCTGAGAAATCTAAACTTATTTTAATGCATTATAGCATTTCACTAAGCTAGTATCTTTTAAATATAACCTTTTGCCCCCATGAACACTACCACTGCCTAGCGATTTTAATAGCTGAAATTTTGCCGGACTCGAATTTTTATTGTAAATATTTTATTTAAAAATTTCCTTCCAAACTCCGACTGTGACCTTCCGAATGCAAACAACTAGCTTTCCTGCAGTTAAATAGTATCCAAAAGATCTGTAAATACTACTACAACCAAACCCAATGTTTATTCTGTGGCACACTTCGCCCCCCCCCCCCCTCCGCCCCCCCCCCTCCTTCAATAGTTGGGATGCATAACATCGTAGTTTAATAAGAAAGGCCAATTCACTTTGTTCATGAGTTGAAAACTCAGTTTGCACCTTCTTTACACAGGCCTCGTTCCTTCAAAGTTCTCCCATGCAGTCTTTTTGTAAAACCGACTTCTCCTCCCACTTTCTATTGTTCCCTCGGCCCTCAGCCATTGAGGAGGGTGCAGCTCTCCTCGGAGTCCGCGCTTTGGTCGCCAGAATCCTCCTCTCCAGCATAAAAAGCCCCAGCAGGTCCCACTCCTTAGCACAGCTCACAGATCTCAAGCTGGAAGGGTCACGCCGGTCGGGAGTGGAGATGTCACGGTCCGTAAGGTTCCATACCGGGCAATGGTGGTGGTCAGTATGTGTTACTAGTTTAAATTGACAGTTTATCTTTAGGACCCCCAATTCTAGATTTATAGTTGAATTTTAACTTACTTCCAGTCTGAGAATTTTTATGGTTGGCTAAGCCATCGACATTTCTTGCCCCCATAACTTAAGGGTAGTGCCCTTTCTAAAAATCAACTTCTTTCTTGTTTATTTTAAAATAATTTTAATCTAAAATCTTTTAATCTAAAATAGACGATTCTGCTATTTCGCTTGCTGAAACCGTATTCGTTTCGCCATTGTCATTTGCCCTAGCAAGCGTAGCCTAGCTCTCATCCACAAAGTATTCTCTACTGACGAGCCCAAACAAGGGCGAAACAGTCTGTCTAGAGATCTTTGTGGGTGAGAGCTAATTGATACTAAACAGCAGACGGTTTGATTTCTTGAGGATTCGGGAAACATAACTGTACGGACTAATTTGTAACTTAGTGGATGCGGTTCTAATTAGAGGGTTTTGCAGGATTGGAACCCAAAACTTCTTTTTTATTGCAGACGAAAATATTCATTACCTGTTGTTTTTATTAGCGATTCTCCTTTTGAGCTAGAATTATTCCCTAGAAGCTTTGGAGCTTGTATCCCAGTCGGACTTGTACCTACTGCGCATGTGCAGGCTTGGGCTGGCTATATAACACGGCGCAGCTGACCGCTTGTCATCATTTCTCCTAGGGCGTTCAGGTCGTCGTGACCGCCTTGAGCTCCCCATTTGTCTTCCGGTTCCCTGGTCCTGGGCCGTTCCGGCCATCCACGGCGTTCCTATGTTCCTACCGAAAGGAACGCGGTCGCCTACCACGGTTCCTTCTCGTTTCCCAATGAGCGGTGTAGTCACTGCTCCTTCCTTGTTGGGCTCTGGACAGCGACAGACGAGTTACACGGTTCCACATACTCGGATTACCTGGTCACCCCAGACTATGAGCCACCGTTCAGGGCGTTCCCCGGTCATCCGTTCCCTTCAGGTTCGGCAGCCACTTCAGCCACCGTCTGCAACGTTCCTGGCCTTAGTTGCCGCATTTCCTATAGAAGCATCCAGAGGTTCGTTCCAACAAAGACGCTCCGCTTGCGGTCGCGTTCCTCGCATCTCTCAAGCAGCATTACCTACAAATCCACGGATTCCTTCATCCAATTCCATCCAGCGACGAACATCTCCTTCACGCCCTCCGTTTTTGCCCTCACCTATTCTTGAGGAACCTCTTGGTTCCCCTGGCATTTTCTCACCCACACTTCAGACAAGTTGTGTTACCCATCTACCAGTGCCATTCCCCACGTTCCGGCATCCTTACCATGAGTCGTCGGCATCGCCCGTTCCTTGCTATCCTCCTGGACCTGCTGCATCATCCGCAAGGCCCGAACCTGCGCCTCCCTCTCCTTCAACCAAGGCTATAACCTGTAACGAGGACTGCTCATTCTGGAACTTGACGTTCACTACACTATCCTGGGACATGGTTCCCCGGACTTTTTGTCATTGTCACCACGTTCCCCTCACCTCCTGCTATCCGGCAAGATATCGTTCCCTGGCATCTCTCCCATCGTTCCTGCCTTAACGGAGCCTGGCTGTTTGTCAGCAACACCAACAAGGAACCTCGTTCCTACCTCTCTGGACACATCCAGCAGTTTAACTTCTGCTCATCCTCGCAGCATTTCCTATGCTTCCGTCCTGACTCCTCCGAAGTTGCAACAGCTCTAACTCGATCACCGAAGCTACCAGAATTTGTACCTTCTTTCCGCGGCTGCGCAGTTGGCTCCACACAAAAAAAAAAAAACAACACAATAGAATAATATACATCCAGCTATGCCACGAGCTAGGATACGCCTACAAAGAAGGTTCCTCCGGCTTGGTTCCCCGTTCCGCAGTACCGCCCTTGCGGTCCCATCAGCTCCTACAGCGGCACCAATCCTTCTCCTTCTGCAAACTGCAGACATCTTGTTCAGCTTCCTCCATCGATCAGCCCGTTCACTCTTTACACAGCCGAACCCTCTCCATTTCCCTAAGAGCAAGTTCTCATTCCCGGACATTCATTTTTCAGGAACGGATTTACACGCAACGGTACTTAGCATCATTCTATCTATCTCTACGCAGTAGTAGGTTACTACGTTCCTGGTCCCATTCAGGGGTCTCTGCTACACTGCCCTTTCCCTCGCTCCGAATTTCGACATCTACAAGAGGAACGAGAAATAAATGGAAGAGGAAGAAGACAACAGGCTACCCTACATCAATACATAATGAACACGGTTCCCTTCCACCAGGTCATAAGGCCACGGTTCCCTATCCAGCCTTTTACCTCATCACAGCAACCATATCCAAAACAAAGATGCGCCCAGCCTACTCTCTCTTACAACAAATGAGACAAACATTCTCACAATTTGTAAGGATCTGATTCCTCGAAAGACACTCCAACCTTCCGTTCCTCTGCTCTCATAGGAACCACTACTATCAACTACACGACACAACAACGTTCCCCGTTCAACTGCTCATTAAATTTTTCAAAAAAAAAAGAAAGAAAGAAGAAGTAAAATGAAGAACTTCAGTAATCTGCCTTATAAATCACGTCCCTACTTAACGAAACAACTTCCACGCGTCCAAGTCCCCCATCCACTTGTGCCACCTGCGCTGTTTTGCCACCAGAGGTCTCTCTCACCTCTTTCAAATCAAACGGCTTCACCCGTTTTTCCCCTGTTCCGCACCCAAGATGTCCGACACATCCTCGTCCGAAGAACCGTTCCCAGAGAAAGTTTCACAAATCAACGTTCCTTCACCTAAAGCCTGCTCTTGCCTAGGATTTTCTGGCCCTTCACCATCATCACACTTTGATCCACACCCATGGTGTCAGAAACATCGCCAGTGCAACGGCCACAATAAGAAATGCTCTATCTGCCTCAGCATCTCCCCGGACCGTTGGTCTGAAATTCGTCGCCGTCAACTAGAGTCAAGAAAACGTTCCATCCGAGCAGCCCGACGACGGAAAGAACAACAGACTCTTAAGAAATTAACCAAACCTGATATTCCGTCACAAACTCCAAATATTCAGACCAAAAAGACGCCCACCAAGCGTCCGGCCTCAGTGCCTTCTCCACCATTGCATCCATCAAAATTCCCTCGGCTCGTTGACACCGACAAAGTTTCTGCCATTCCAGGACCGTCCGGAACGCGGCCCAAGGCACGCATCAAGACTGCACGCTTTCCCTTGGCTCCGCCACAGGCTCCATTCCTACATGTCAAGCCTTCAATTCAAACATCCACAGGAACTTCTTCATCAGTAGCCACTGCCACCTCGGAATACAACACCATTACCTGCGACCACTGTAAAGAAGCTAGTATTCACAACCAGATTTGAGAGGAGACCTCGCCTCAAAACATCAAAAACCTGAGGGTTTATCGTTTTCGCGACGAACAATTTTTTTTCATTAGCGCACGCAGAGCTCAATAGGCCTAAAAATACCTCGGTCTTCACTTAGCGATATCTCCACGAAAAATGGACAAAAACGTTTGGGATTTGAAGCCCTTAATAGCCCTGAACTTTGCCTTAAATCCTGCGGAAACAGATCCGCAAAATTTATCTTCAAATATTTTCTACACCAGTTTGAAAAACTCAACAAACTGACCGGCGCCGCACGCTAGTCTCCAAATGCCATTTTCAAAACTAGGTACAAAATTGTAATCACTTTTATTTCTTTTCTAGGCATAAAGCCAACCAGCTTAGTGTTGTTTTAGGAGGTATTTAACCGTACATACATGTATGTGAACACCCAACACTTGATGTTTTATTTTAACGAAGGCACATCCTCGTCCGAAGAACCGTTCCCAGAGAAAGTTTCACAAATCAACGTTCCTTCACTTAAAGCCTGCTCTTGCCTAGGATTTTCTGGCCCTTCACCATCATCACACTTTGATCCACACCCATGTTGTCAGAAACATCGCCAGTGCAACGGCCACAATAAGAAATGCTCTATCTGCCTCAGCATCTCCCCGGACCGTTGGTTTATTATGAAAACTTCGACTGTAATTTTTATTATTAGCGGCTGCAATAATATTTTTGCTATTTGCATGCGTTCTAGCATTCAGGGAATAAGCTGGTATACTTAACCTTTTATTTTTATTATATTTGGGCAACTGGATTAGCAAAAACTAGGTCTCTGAACACTACCGAACTCGGCTGGTTTTCTTACGAATTTTATCGGACATTTTTTTTCCAAAGTGTATATCTTGTGTTTATTCCAGTGCTTCGACCGTAGTAATGTTCCTTCAATTAATATATCGCGTCTAAAATATGATTTGAGCTAAACACTTCGTTCCCCCCCCTCCTTCAATAGGCCTATCCACGTTGTTATGAGTTCCAAACTCACTTGCACTTCTCAAACCCAGGCCTCTAACGCGAAGCTACCCTGCCCGTCCGCGCTTGCACCCCCACTTCCGGTGGTGACAGCCTGGCCGGTCTGAGTCAGTTTCTCCTCCTCCAAAAGACAGCCCTCTACCCCCCTCCACTCCCCCGTCGCTCTCCTACAGGGCCGCGCCTTCCCTCCTCCTTGCTGCCAGGCAGCTGCTATAAAACCAGACCACAAGAGGGAAAGGACAGCATAGCTCATCCATCCAAGTCAGACGTTACTACAGCGGTCGGAGCAGAGATGTCCCCAGTCCGAATGTTGCCATGCCGGGCAAGGCTGTAGTTTAGATAACTAGTTTTAGCTTTAATTTAATTTTAGGAACTTTATTTTAAATTTTTAACTTAAAGATTTTAACTTAACTTTTGACTTTGGATTCGCGATTATGGGTAGTTACCACCATCGGCAATTTCTGGTCTCCCCTCCCATAAAAGGGTTTAAGGTCTCCTTTCTAAAAACCAGCTTTCTTTCTGTTTGTACTACATAGCGTACTCAAACATGTAATTTAGATTCACCAAGGTCCTGTAGCATAATTACAGAAGCACAGACTTCGATGGTAGGGCCCTGATTATTGCTAGCTTGACTCAATGTGAAAGAGTAGATTTGATCTTGTGCAAGATGCCTTGAAACAAAATCTTGAACTTAGACTAAGATTGAAATTGTGAGTTACTTTTTCTAACTTAGAGGTGTTAGGTGACATCAAAGAACTATTTCTATTCGAAATTGTAGTGTGAATTTTTAAATGCAAATTCGTTGCCGATAATTTTATTGTAAATTAATTTTGTGCTTTCACGTAAAGCTTTCTTTGTAGACTAGTTGCCATGTAAAGTGTTTCTTTCCCCCTGTTTATTAAAACCAAGAGTTTTAAACTCAGTTTGCTTCTAGAGAGATTGAATTTTCTAGTGTTTTAACTAAATACAAACAATTTTTATTTAAAGCCTTAGGTTAGCAATTAAACCACCCAGCAATTGAACCACCCACCTGGTGGCAGTGAACCAACGATTAGATAGTACTAAACTTTAGATAGGACATAGACGCTCTATTCCTAACCGTGCAGTAGTGACTGCTATGCTAGTTTTTCTTCCGCAAAAGTAAAAACGGCTACCCGAAGTACTTCTAAATTTCCCGAGACCACACCAGATGTCGGTGCAGAACAGTAGGCACCTGAAGGACCTGTGAGCACCGCTACAAAACGTTCCAGACCTTTTCACCGTGCAAGACACCGTCCCCCCACTAAGACTGTACCATTCCCATCAGCCTCCACAATCCGTTCCGCCCTGCTTAGAGGCCTCCATTTATCAGCACGGGAACTAGAAAATTTTGATTTCAATATGAAATTTCTCCTATACTACTACATCAACAATTTTGTCAAGGAACTAGAAACCCTTCGAGCTGCTCAATCCTAGTTGCCTGCATTACAAGAAGCCGTCGCATCTTCTGTCACTCTACAGTCAGACAATGTGTTCCTACGTTCTTCTAATGAAGCTTTCTCAAACGAGCTTGAAACTCTCCACCGACGGTACCATTCCCAACGCATTAATTATGTGCTACTTCGCGCTCGCCATGCCTTGCT
>JAHWFP010029550.1:0-21997 GCA_023313725.1 Lithobius niger
AGGAATCAACATGCCCCCATGTGACGAGGACACCCTGTAAAATAAATTTCATCATCTGGAGTCGGATGCTGGAAGAGAAAGACCAAGACAGAGATTAGTATGCATCTGAGAGGTAACTGCTTTGGTGCAAATGTCGTTCAAATGTCGGTGCAAATGTCGTTATTCTAAACACCAGGTGCCATTGGCAATATGGCTTCCATATTCAGCATGTATAGCAGCTAACCATTTTTCTGAGTCGACACTATTTATAGCTTCACGGAAATTATTCGGTATTTTAGGCTCATTAACAACTGTAGCTAAAGCAGCTGGCTCATAATCATCATTGTGAAAATTGAAGAAACAAGTATTTATCAACGTGTGTTAGGTCACTGGTTCACCATAACATTCCAGGAGTAATTCAGTGAAAGAATCACCA
The DNA here is from genome assembly GCA_023313725.1 of Lithobius niger. Classification (NCBI taxonomy): domain Eukaryota; kingdom Metazoa; phylum Arthropoda; class Chilopoda; order Lithobiomorpha; family Lithobiidae; genus Lithobius; species Lithobius niger. Next base: position 416 of record JAHWFP010029550.1, read on the forward strand.
ATAACATTGCTGTTATTTTTTCCTTCAAAAACTGTTACAGCTTTTTCAGTGGGAACAAACTCCAAAACGATGTCACCATCATCAATTTTCTGTCTGACAAAATGATAAACAATTTCGGTATGTTTTGTTCTGGATCTTTCAATTTGTCAGTTAGCATGTTGAATTGCAAAGAATCGGTACGCACAACGGTTGGTGGTGTACTATGTCCATAAACACCTATTTCTTTGAGAAAGGCACGCATCCAGAAAGCTTCCCTGGACGCTAGGCACAAGGCACGATACTCCGACTCCATGGTCGAAAGTGAGACACTTTTCTGTTTGGTTGCTCTCCATAGGATAGGGGTCTCGGCATAAAACACAATTACACCGGAAATGGATTTTCGGTCATCAGCATTTGGAGTATGACTGCCATCTGCAAAAACTTCAAGTCTTGCAGGATTTGGACGAAAAACTAATTTTCTGTCGTGGGTACCTCAAAGATAATGTAGAATTCGTTTGGCGGCATTGACCGCATATGCTATGTCGGGACGTGTCGCCAGAGCAAGATAAGATAGGCATCCTACCAATTGTCTAAATGGGACTGCTTTTCATCTTGCTCTTCAACACTTAAGGTTACAGTTTCAGTTAAATGTTGACCAGGGAGACACGGTGTGTTAACTGTTTTGCAGAATTCCATATTAAACCTTTTTAATATTTTCTCTATATAAGTGCGTTGATGTGCAAAAAGCATTCCACTGGATTCTCTTTCAAACTGGATTCCTAGTAGGAAATTCAAAGGACCCAGATATTTTATGTCCAGATCAGAATTTAATCTTCCTCAACAATTGTCTAATTCTGATTGTTTAGGCAGCTGCCATCAAATTGTCGACGTAGACTATGACGAAACCACGTTCATTGTTGATTTCTATCCAAAATACACATGCGTCAGAAAGGCAACGATGCATACCATGCTTAAACAACACTTCACTCAGTCTTCTATACCAACAAAGCCCGGATTGTTTTAGTCCATATTTAGATCTTACGAGACTGAACACCTTTGTTTCTTGACCGGGTATAACAAAGCCCTCTGGTTGTTGTATAGCAACTTAACAATCGAGTCGCCCTTGAAGATAAGCTACGGTCACATCGTATTGGTCTATATACCAATTGTTTTGTATAGCTACAGAGATTGCTAGACGTATTGTTGCAACCCAGCAGTAGGGCTGTAACTGGGGGGAAGTGGTTAACACTCGGTAAACCCTTTGGGAGGGCTGTAACTTTCAAAGTACGATTGTCCATATTGTTGCGTAAATCCCTTTGCAACGAGGCTTGCTTTGTAACGATCGATGCTACCCAAAGAATTACGCTTAACACAGAACATCCAACGACATCCTACAACGGGTACTCCTGGCAGATATTCATCTAAACACCAGGTGCCATTGGCAACATGGCTTCCATATTCAGCATGTATAGCAGCTAACCATTTTTCTGAGTTGACACTATTTATAGCTTCACGGAAATTATTCGGTATTTTAGGCTCATTAACAACTGTAGCTAAAGCAGCTGGTTCATATTCATCATTGTGAAATTGAAGAAACAAGTATTTATCAACGTGTGTTGGGTCACTGGTTCACCATAACATTCCAGGAGTAATTCAGTGATAGAATCGCCAATAACATTGCTGTTATTTTTTCCTTCATAAACTGTTACAGCTTTTTCAGTTGCATTTTCAGTCGTATTTGTTGGTACTGTAACGTTATTTTCTTCCGGTAAACTATTCTCTTTCCCTGGAATTGGCGTTTCTTTTTCTGAGACAGTTTTATTAGACTTTGACCTCGAAAAATATTTATGTTCATGACCACTCTTACTTTCATTTGTCTTGGATTCATTCTTTTTCTTCTTTTTGGCGAGTTGACCCACAAATTGAGGTAGAGTTTTGCCCACTTCCAGCAAAAGCCTTACAATAGGAGGGGTCACGACTTTCTCACCTGTAGCTGAAGTAGGCAGTTCAATTGGTGGGGTAACGGCTCATGCTGTTTCCATTGGCAGTTTTTCGGTTTCTCCTTTCTCGTCGGTTTCTTCATCTGTCCACAGCTGTTTCCACATCTTTTCAAATTCTGTAGAATTCTGTTGGTTCAAATGTTCAAAATTAAATTCATTTTCCAGAAATGTAACGTTTCTTGACACAATCCCAACTTTACTTTCCAAGTCTCGAAGTCTACAGTTACGTGAAATTAAGTCGTAGCAATCATTACACACTTCTTTGCTTTCGGCTGTAATTTATGCTTTTTCTGGACAGGAATGTGAGCAAAACATATACAACGTATAGCTTTTAAATGTCTAGCCGTTGGTTTTTCAGACCTTCCTAACCATTACTAAGTCCAATGGCATGACATATTTACATATGGAAGGGACACAGTATTTTAGCACAAAGCATGGTCTAAACGGTTGGAGGAATTTCAATGAAGTGAAGCCCCAAAAAGCTTCTTTAACAACAACATTTCCAACTTGTTTACAAACATATAACAACCGTTAACAATAATGATCAAAACGATAAACACTTAAGAACTATTGTCTTCAGCAAATGACCCAACATGGTCATGACGAATCATAATAGGCTCATGGTGACCCTGCAGGCGTACGTCAGCGTAGTGCAGAGTCAATACTTGGTGTATGGGTCCAAGGTCAAGGACCCCAGGAATCAACATATATTGGCTTAGATCACCGGTGGTACTTCAGTGTACCTTTGGATAAAAGGTATGCTCTTCCGTATAATAATTTAAATGTCCATTTTTGCGGTAGCGTAGCGTAAAGCATGCGTTGATTGATAACCACTGATGTATTTGTTGGCCACTAAACGTTTTGTTGGGATAATTATATTGTTACTGATATATTCAAAAAGTCTTGGTTACGGGTGAAACGTGGGTTTACTGAATGGTTAGCCCAGGCCCGGTAAAATAAACGTTACAGGTTCAAAATGGTTGGAGTTCTTCCTTTTCCCCATTCATCGACCTCCTAAACTTCATCTGCAACAATTTTGGTTTCATATTTTTTATTTATTTATTTTGGTGTTTGGTGTTGCAAGACTAGGTGTTCTACAGGAAAATAAGAAGATTTTTATAAGAGAATTTCTTCATCAGCGCACCTTTTTTGTATCTTGTCAACAGCTATCATCCTTATGAATGATGCTCCTCTAGAGCTGTTAAGTTAGCTTGGTCGTTGTTTGTTAGGAGAATTCAATATGTGTATTACGGTACTACGTGGTTTCATAGGAGATTTTGAATAAGATTCGAAAATTAAATTCTTATTCATGTTTATGCCGGAGTTAGCCTAGTGACCTTTGTGATGACTATTTTGTTTATTTGTAGTTTTATACTTTTTATGTAACTTGATTTTAACTAAGGTAAGATAATTTGTATGGAGCAATATTTTCCTATTCATTTTCCTTGATTTTCTAGTGTCTGGTAGTTGGTTACCAACACTACTGGTTTTGGAGCACTGGGCTACTACCCAGTGCACTGTATCCCTAGTTGTTAAGAAATAACCAATCATATAACACTGCTGTAGTTATGCACCATTCCCATGGTGCATCTCTCCACTCTAACCAATTGCCTATATAAAGCCTGGTAGTACCACTAGTGTGCACTGCCCAATACGTTACCAAACCTATTCTAATTTAGTCCTCATTACGAACCACGGCGCATCACATTTGGTGAAGATGTGGATTTTAAATTATGAGGATTTAAAGTTTAAATACTGGAGTCACTGCTCAAGTATATAAACTGCTAGTCCGTGTTTGGTATGGACGTAGTTGGGGCAAATGATTTAAAGGCAACTATTGTTAGTAAAACAACCTAAATGTAACAACTTAAAAGCCTTAAATAGAAGTAATTTTAAATTATTTACCTCATCTTGTGTGCTGATATTCAAGAAGAGCCGCTGGAAGTTCGACGGGACCCTTGCCAGTGGGAAACCGTATCCTTTCAGTAGGCAGGCATCGAATTCCGAGAAGGCTTGCCTGTACACCAGGTTTCTAAAAGCAGTTGACGGTGTTCTAAATCATATCAAAAACCAAAACTGGTAAAAGGAGCCTCCTAGTTCCGAATGGTTCGGCCCTTCAAAGGAGTGATATCAAGACACCAAAACATTCGCTAAGTTAATCGCACCGCTTAATAATTCGAAGGTTAAATGAAAATTAGAACATTTCTACTTTCGGTAGCAATGTTCAAGTTTTCATTTAACGTCCAAAGTATTATTTTAACTTTAAAGTATTATTAAAGTTGGCGAATGTTTTGGTGTCTTGATATCACTCCTTTGAAGGGGCAAACCATTCGGAACTTGGCGGCCTCTTTTACTAGTTTTGGTTTTTGATATGATATCACTCCTTTTTTTAAAATTGTGTATTGATTCAACTCCACTACCGTGCAGATGAGTAATAAAGTGCCACGTCAACAAGAAATTGGTTTTCAACAATTTGCTACTACCTTTTGCCTATAGGCCGAACCATTCTCAACTTAATTATCTCTTTATTGGTTTTTGGTTTGGTTTTAATTTTGTTGTAATTTGTTGTATATAGTTAGTGTTGGTGTGTTGATATCAATCCTTTGAAGGGCCGAACCACTCTCAACTTGGTGGTCTCCTTACTACTTTTTGGCTTTGTTTATTTTGCTTTGTTTTCACACTTGGTTTATTTTTCGTTAATTGGACATGAATACAATTTCTTTGCAATGTTGTTTAGATTTATTGTGATACACTAGTGTGTGCCTCGGCACGTACGTCAGTATACACGTTCTCATTGTCCGAACTTTGGCCGTCCAATGAGAGACGATGCCGACAATACTAACAATGGTTATAACAATATTTTCGTACTTACGCGCCCTCCCACGCCATCCCTGTTACGCCCCCAGGCTCCAAACCATAAAAGGGTACGCAGTTCGTATTGTAGTGCACTCATTCGTCCAGTTTCATAGCTGTAAGCCTTCCCGTTATCTCGGAATCGATGAATAATCACCGTATGGGATTTAACATGGGGATGAGCGAACTAGCTAGCTAGCTAGTTAGTAACACTTTTCAACGTATTGAGGGGCAGATTTTGCATTGAAAGCAGCATAGCTGGCATTCAAATACGAATTAATTTTTGTCAGGTGCTCTTGATTTCAACACAATTTAAGCTTTTGTACCGCATTATTATTTTTCCCCAAGTACCTGAAATGTGCCCAACTATGCTTCAAGATATAAGACACTGACGCAATGGCGTCGCGCTACAATGGTTTACAACCTCGACAATTGAATTGATGTGATGTTTGTTGTGATGTTTGTTGCCTAACTTGGGGCGACACACTAGCGTGTGTCTAGATCAGGTTAGGGACGGACTGAGTGTCTTTAACAGCTAGATTTCTTCAAATAGATGCTGGTACAGTTAGAGGTTTCTAATCTGGTTGGAGAAATTGTTTAGGCTAAGCTAAAAGTTGCGTGAAATTTAAGTTAGTTTGGGTAGTCACTTTCATTGTTTAAAACGTTTGAATTGAAAATTTGAGCTGAATTAAGGCCAACATTGTTGTTAAATCGTTTTGAATTTGAAAAGCGTTTAAATGCAGCTAATGTTTACGAGTAACGTTAAAAAGTTGCAAAGTGTTTAAATGGGTTAAATTGGGTTAACTCCTGTTAAACTGGTGTAAAATTAAAATCGTTGTTTTAAAACAATTATTAAAAGTTTAAAACTAGGTTCAAAAGCTTAAGTTAAAAGCTTAGTGTTGAAAATAGGTGAAATCTATAGGGTGATTGAATCTAAAGCGAAGTCAAAATAGCTAGTTTCTTGTTGAACTGCAATTATTTAGTAAACCTATTTTGTGAAAACTTCTTAAACCATTAAATGTTAGCCATCTTGTGGTTGGAGTATGGTGAGGTTATTCATAGTAGCGCATTTCTAACTAATAACAATACTTCTTGGCTCAGTCAACTAGTCGAAGCGTGATAATTAATTTATTTTAAAGCTTGTTATCAGCAGTACATGCTTCCTGCTGTTCTTGCTCCATTAAATGCATTCGTTTGTTCGTTTTGATCCATGTTTCTCACACTAACCTCCTGACTTTCGTCTCTCGTCATTCAACCTCGTTTTAGTTTTTAGTTTTCAGTCCTTTTCGTTTTTTTCCTTCCAGCCCAGTGTAGTCCAGCTCTCCTGGTCAGCCAGGCCTTTTTATTGTTTTTCATTCCTCTTCCCACGTGACCGGTTCCTGCAGTCTTCTCTGTCGGTCCTTTACCAACTCATATCTATGGGATGATTTTGCATCTTCCTCCTCCTTCTTAGCTGCAATGACTTCGGTTTGGGCTTGGACCACAGCAGCAATAATCGTCTTCACCTTCTCTTCCATATCACTGATGATTTCGATGTCAGAGAAGAAGTCTTCCTCATACTTCGTTTAGTTCCAAGAATTTCAGTGTTCGACAGCTAGGGAGTTAACACCATCGTGCAGGACGAACTTCTAATCATCGTACAGCAAGAGTGTCAACTTTGATACTCTTACTGTGGACGACTTGTTGTCGCTGCTCGAAATTTTCAACCAGGTCCCTTTCTGTGCGGGCGACGACGTTTTCAGGGCAGACTCATAGTCGTCGAACGTTAAATGTTTTTTTACGAAAACTTCTGAAAGCCCTTGGCCTTCTTAACAGTTCCTTTTCTGTGAGCTCTCACAGAGTACCTTTCTAACCATAGGCCAACAAACTCCATGATGGGGACACCTATATTTCGTCCTCCATTTTTCTCAGGACCTGCTTGTTAGTGTTGGAGAAGACGCGATAGTTCTGGGGAAAATTGGTGGTATCGACGTGGTCTCATTCCTGGACACACGCACATAACACACACATTCACACACACGCACATCATATATCCTTATGATGTAAACTAGCGGAGTTGCTCGCTTCGCTCGCTCATTCCGCGTCGTCTCGCTACGCTCGAGGAGCTTTCATGCTGCAACTCTTGTGCTGCTGATAGACATTCCACGTCTAAATCGATCAAGCAAATGGTCAGAGTGCAGTACGCGTTATTCGTAAGGCTTCACTGCATAAACAAATGATAACCATAAATCATTCCAACAGTCTGGGCATCCGAGTGCTACGTGCACGTCGATCCATGCTTCCAGTAATTTCTGTATCGGCAGCCGTTGCTGGCGTTTGAGCTGCCACCATCCTGTGCTGATGCGCCGGACGTTTGTGGGTAGACCAGGCAGACGCCATTGATTGAAGACTAAGGTCATCGGCCCCAGCTCGGCGCCGGTATGGAGTGGTGGACTGTTCCTGGGCCTGTGGCGGATGTCCTTACAGAGGAGCTCCCAAGAAGTTCGAGTCAAGTCCTGACTGTATTATTATAGGCCAATGTGCGCATGCATGCCATGACGTGCATTGTAGTCATGGTGTCATGCTTTGTTTGTCATGCATGGTTACCATTGGTATTATAAGCATTCCTTTCCAATTCCTCCAAACTGCAACACGTTGGAGTGAAGTCTTGATTTATACGCCTTTTTGACCACCAAATATTTCGATCTATTATACCAAAATTATTCTGCAACATACGTAAGTCAATGTATTTACCATCAATACTTTTCCCTAATCCTTAAGTCCAGCCAACCGCCAATGTAAAACCGCAAGGGTTATTCCGTGTGTAAGTCGGGCGAGCATAAAATTGCAATCTCCACCGCAATAAAAACCCAATGGAACCAAATAACCAGCGTCATTTTTACATGCCAAGCCATAAAATCAACTACCACTGAACACCCGTCAATACATTTCTTTGATTCCAAGAGCATCACAAAATCATGTGCTGATTATTTCGATGCAAACTAATTATAATTATTGCTCACAGTTCGTCCATCACATTCTAAGCGCGCCTGCTATATCATTCAAAACATACGATTTGTTTGTTTGCATATTTGTACGTCTTCTCCTCCAGAAGTAATCCCCATTGAAGGTGAGAGATGAACAATTGAGAGAGAGCAAAGCGAGACACACATTGAAAAGTTTACTTTACGTGGAAATCGCTCGCTCTGCTCGCTCAATCCTCGCACCACCGTGCTTCAGAAACACTTGGCACCCTTTTAAAACCAGGTTTCCATGCATCAAGTCAGTTGATACAAAACCAATTTTAATATCTGTATGTGTAACATTGCAAAATACGTCATCCGTTTAGGTTATTTTTTGCGTACATGCTACTCCAGGTCATCTCAGTGCGTAACTAATAGCTTCAAGATGATCCATGATTCATGTAATTTCTATGTACTGATTATTGTACTGATTATTTCTATGTACTGATTATTTCGACGCAAACAAATTGCAAATGTTACTTACAGTTCGTTCGTCACATTCCTCAGCATATCTACATTTTCACCTACATCATTCCAACATACGATTTGTTTGTTTGCACGTTAGTACGTCTTCTCCTCCAGAAGTAATCACTTACGAAGGTGAAAGATGAAAGAATGAGAGAGAGAGCAAAGTGAGACACACATTGAAAAGTTTACTTTACGTGAAAATAGCTTGCTCTGCTCGTTCAATCCACGCACCTCCGTCCTTCATAAACACGACTGTTTGACATCGTTTTAAAACCAAATCTATTGTTTTGATTTTTCCATGCATCAAGTCAGTTAATACAAAATCAATTTTAAGATCTGTATGTGGTGTGTTGCAAAATACGTCGTCCCATGGTGTCTGAATTTGTCAACTTGAAACTTTAAAACTAATTAGTTGCAACTTTGAACCAATTGGGGTTGGGTTGAATGCGATGGGCCTGGGGAGAATGAACTGAAAATCACAATGACTCCAGATTAAGATGGGTACCGTATGGTAATTAGGGTTTTTGAATAAAAAATGTGGTTCCGGAAATATCTGGCTTAAGTCCTGGTTTAGTATAAGTGCTGACCAAATGAATTGGTTGTATCTTAAAGTTTCAATTTAGATATGTTGGACTGCAGGTGATGAAAAAATTTTTGTTCACTTTGACCTATGTAAGTGGCTGTGCATTAGGGTGGCCCTTATTTTTAAACTTTAGAAACTTTAACAGGCTACCCTTGAAATTTGTTTGAAAGACCAAAAAATTAATCTCCCCAAAATGTCAACAAAATATTTTAAAATTTAGGGGGTGCTTCTAGTGATCAAAGTTTGGTGCTCGCCTGCGGCGGCGCGCTCATTTGGTGGTACATCAACGTGAACGACTATTGCTAATGTCGCATCCTAATATGTCACATCCTGTAATATTTACGACAGGTGTGCTGTGTAGCTGAGAGTGCTGCTGTAGAGCAGTTTAATGTGCTATAGGGAATTAATCCTACGGCTTCTTCACGGCAACCAATCCCACTTGGAAGGCCACCAACATTTGGCTTGTTAGCCCGCGCTTCAACAAACTGAAGGCCTCTCCAGACAGAAGAAAATTTCGTGCGAAGCTATGCGTAACTACGTGCCTACAAGGTCAACATTGCAGCATTCGTGTGGTTGGTGTTGCGTTAAGGACGAATATTGAAGTCTTTTTTACACCGTACTACGTCGGCGTGCAGCCGCGAGCAGCCAGTCTGGTTAGGGCTTTAGTGGTAGCTACCTACTTTTATCGTCAGTTGCAGATACACTAGGCAATGATGCAATGAATCTGAGTTTAAATCATTCATCTATTCAAAGGCTACGAGCAAAGCATCGGAAGGAAAAGAAACAATTAAGGGAACATTTTAATCCTGCCAGTGCTCAGTCGTTAACTATACATTGGGATGAAAAGTTGCTTCCAGAAATGACTGGCCATCAGACTGGGGACAGACTTCCAATATCAGGGGGAGGAAAAGGACACATTCTTGGCGTCCCAAACATGCTAGTGGAACAGGCGAAGCAATGGCTACTGCTGTGACCAATGCAATTACGTCTTGAAAGCTTGAAGAAAACGTTCATGCAAAGAGTGTTGACACCACAGCTACCAACACTGGAAATCAAAATGGTGCTTGCGTTCTCATAGAGACAACTACAGAAAGACTTGTTCCATCTTGCCTGCAGGCACCACGTCTTTTTAGCTTGATCTAGAAGCAGTATTCTCTACTTGTATGGGCAATCGTTTGGGCCACAGATATTTTGCTTTTCAAGCGTTTTCAAAAAAATGGGAATCCATAGACCTAGAACAGTTCCAGCCTGTACTGGATGACGTCAGCAGCAAAGACATCAAACGTGACGAAATGTTTGAATTTGTAAGGATAGGCTTCAGACGACTATATGGAACAACTAGAGTTGGTTACAAGAGGAGTTCGATTCCGAGCACCAGTGCCAAAGCTCAAGCCAGATGGATGGCAAAACAATTTATGCCATAAAACTCTTCTTGATCAAAGACTATTTTAAACTACTAGTAGAGAGTACAAAGGAATTCGAAGAATTTGTATATTTGTTACCACAGTTTATGTAAAAGCGTGGTTTTAAGTTCCCCTCTCATTCTCTGTTTCAAGGAATGACCTTATGTTTCTGAAAGCATGTGTACCAGGAAACGGATCAGGCGGTTGCCAAAGCCGTTTTAGAAAAATTCAGTAACCATCTTTGATGCTTGTCGCTTTTGCATTTTTCGATGATAATGTATGTATGGAGGCCAAATATCTCATGGTTCAAGCACTGAAGAATAACAGAACTGAGGAGCAGCAGAACAGAGGGCATTTAAAAGACAAAAACTTTACTATTATGAACAATTCTTTAGAAAAATTTGTTGCTGCCAAAAGCCACAAGTTTTTTAATATTTTGAAAATCAAATGTGAGTATTTTCTCTCCATGGATCCAGAGGAATGGGAAAGCAACGAAGATTTTTGGCGTGGCTAGGAAATCTCCAAAATACTTCGCGTTGTCAATAACTGCAGAATGTGGTGTAGCCCTTATGTAGGAATTGAACAAATTACACACCACCTATGAAAATTAGAAACAACAACTACTTTTGGTTGCAAAATAACGCAGAAATAAATTTCCTAATGCAAACAAGAGTACTTTTATAAAGGCATTAGAAGGCACAAAAGACGGTAGATAGATCAGAAAGATCATTTCATGGAGTCTTTAATACAATATAATAAGTCATTTTCTTGTAATTTTTATGACAAAAATCGTTTTGATATCACATTTAACATTGCTCTATCCTTTATTTGGTGTAAGTAGTGCCATCACTGCATAAAACTTTTACTGCATTGGATTTTAGTCTGGTTTCTGTATTTATTACATGGGTTAATCGCGTTAAACGATATTGTAAAATAGCCGAAAACTTTGACGGCTGGTAGCAACCTCTAAATGTGCGTAGATTTTCATGAAAATTTATATGGTGTAATAAATTATTATTTCAAACGAATATTGGGGGTGGCCCTAATGAAATTATGAATTTAATTTTTTTCCATAAAAATAAGGGCCACCCTACTGTGCATGCATGATCTGCACAAGGAAATTGATAAATAATATTTTTTTATTGTGTTTAGGAACTTTGAATTCAATCTGCAGCGGTTTTTGTACTGCTGTTTTAAGTTGGATGGTTTTTGCTTACAAGTCAGCTGTCCTCTGTAAGCAGAAAGCTACGTAATGTTTCAGTTAACCCTTGAATGCATGAGGCGCTATGGTGTTGTGCTTTGGTGGGGCTGGGGGGGGGGGGGGCCTTAGTTCTATTGAGCCAGGCCATGCTTGTGTAGTGTGCAACACGGTGGAATGGAAAACCAGAATTGATGTATTTGTGCAAAGTGCGTATGAATTCCTGGAGTATGTGCTGTGGTTGTGTGGTATGAGCTTTGACACGGTTTAATTCATTCTTACCTGTGCCTACTGGAACGAACACTTAAGTACAGTAAACACACAAAAACGATGTTTTAGTGCACGTTACCAATATAAGATCAACGGATCAGAAAACGAATTGCCACATATAGCAAAGATCAAATTAGATGTGAACTCTTCATATATAGTAAAAAATATAAGATCAAACGAGATATTATCTCTTTATGTATAGGAAAAAAATGTACACACTCTTTACACAGTTGCTACAATCACCTTAACGAGTCTAGATTATCCACCCAACTATTAAATTGTTCGTTATATCCCTTCCATTTAAACAAGTAACTGGTCTTATTACCCATTTTGCAAGTTTTCAACACATTCGCCACCAAAAACAGGTCCAGCCCACCCGCTTTTAGCGACTCCCACTTGTAAAAACCACCTTTTATGCTTTCTCCATCGTAATCCTTCAGGATAATGTAATGGGTTTGTCTTGCTTACTTTATCTATAGAGTAAATTTCGTTGGTCCAGTTTTGAAGGTAGTCCTTGTCGAACACCCCCTGACGTGTGATATACGAACTTTTGTCACCATTTTCAAATTTACTTGATTTTATCAGTTTAGGAAGGACTGGATTTAAAAGCTTAACTTTACCGTTATTTACATTTTTAGGGCTTGCCTTAATGGTTCTGTGTACGGAACAGTTGTACTGTCTTACACAGAAAGAAATAAACAGACAAAAATCGCTGAAAATAATATTAAGGAAAATTGGAAATTAGCCAATAGCGAAAATTATACACGAGAAATAAATGTCTATTTACTTCTCCTTTATTGATTCTTGTGATTGTATGATTTGTATTTCCTTTCCGTTGTCTATGGCCGAATGAATTTCGGTCGAATGGAGTTCTGGTCACGGTTGTGACCTTAATAACGAGTTTAGTGAGTTATCTTTATGCGAGTGGAGGATGTGGCCGTAGCGATTAAGGCGCTATGCAAGTGATCTGGGGCAAACTGGGTAGCTGGTTCGAATCCGGGTCATGCTACTCCGACAAAACGTAACTGCATAAAGGTGGCTTACTGAACTACGTTATTTCTTGTGTATTTTTTTTATTTAAATTAAATAATGGATGGCACGAAGTACTTACGTACTTGTTTGTGCTTACAATAATTAACATACAATTTAACACTTATTTCTCATATCAACATTAATATATTACTTTAAAAACATTCAATTATCCTAATTACTTAGCAACATTAATATTTTTCTTAATTATAACCCACCCATCACACATATTTCCTAACTAACTATTGTGAAATTATAAACTAAACTAAGTAACAAAAACAGTAAGTTCAAATAGTGAAAAAAACTGCAACAAAACAAAAACAAACAAAAAAAATAACTCTTCACATAGGCTAGTAGGGGGAAAAGGCTACTTTCAACCACCAACGGACACCGGAAAGGTCAAAGGTCACGGGTCAAGGTCATGGGTCAAAGGTCATGGACAGAAAGGTCAAAGGTCATGGGTCAAAGGTCATGGTCGGAAAGGTCAAAGGTCACGGGTCAAGGTCATGGGTCAAAGGTCACGGGTCGAAAGTCACGGGTCAAGGTCATGGGTCACGGCGTCATACCGGAAGCGACATCATACCGGAAGTGACATCAAACCGGAAGTGACATCAAACCGGAAGTGACGTCATACCGGAATTGACACCATAACGGAACTGTACGTGGTAGCCTACAATTTTCCATCAACCGGAAGTGACGTCATTTTCCAAGATGGTGGCGCCCATGGAAACCGGACGTGACGTCATTTTCCAAGATGGTGGCGCTCATGGTAACCAGAAGTGACGTAATTTTCCAAGATGGTGGCATCCATGGGAACCGGAAGTAACATTATTTATCAAGATGTCAACCATGGGATCGGAAGTGGAACCGGAACACGGTAAACTCATCCACGTATCACTGATCAGCTTCTTTACAATTTTTGCAAAACATTTAAGTACGTTCCACTTTTGTGTTTAGATGTTCTTACCACGTTCCTCATTCACGTTTAAATGTTTCCTACCCATTTTTTAAGGTTGCCTCCCTATGACATTATACACAAAAGGGTAAACTGGAAACAGGAAACAAACAGGAAACAGGAAGTGATATCATGGTAACTTGGACATACAGGAAACAGGAAGTGATGTCGTGACACCGTCTCAAAAGATCACCACTTGTAATGCATACAAGGTCACCCCACCCAAAAGGTCACCTCCCTATGACATTATACACAAAGGGACGTACAAACAGCAATGTACACGCAGGGACACACACAATAAGTGATGTCATAGTACCATTCCAAAAGATCACCCTCTGTGACGTCATACAATGAACCCCCAAAGGTCGCCTCTATGGCATCGTACACATGGATGTAATGATGTCATAAAAAAGTTTTCAAAGTTTAAAAAAATTAATTAACTAAAATAAAAACAAGACTACTACTCAGCATATTTTTTTCAATTTTATTAGTATAATCCAAATGTTTTTACATTGATGTTTGATATTTAGAACTCTTCTGCTTCTCAGCCGCACGCTTAGCTCTCTTTGCGGCCGCATTTTTGACTCTAGCTGCTAGCTTCTCCTCATCCGTAATTGTTTTTCGTTTCAGCTGGAGTCGCTTTCGTTCTCGTTCTCTTCTCTCCTGTTTTTGCTCTTCGCTCATGGAAGCCTTCCTGTCCCTCTACTGGGCGGTCTTTCTCAACCTTTTGGTTTCTTCCCTCTTCTCCCTCTCCTCCAACATCACCATCCTCCTCACCTCCGCTTGAGATGGTTCCGCTTTGGCTTCCCCGTCACGATCTTGCTTCTCGGATAACTGATCACTGTCTAGCTCACTGTCTAGCTATCTTCCTCAATGATAGGTGAAGACTCGTAGTGTCCATATGCATACGTGGTTACTCCATCATCGAGGATAAAGCGCTTGTCATCGTAGGGTGAAAGCAAAGACTTGGTTACCACGTTGGTAGTGAGCTGGTGCTTTTTGCTTTGAATGCTGAAGGACGTCCCTTTCTCAACAATATGTTGTTCATAGCAGCGTTTGTAGTCCTCGTGATTCAGATGATTTTTCACGTACGGCCTGTTGATCCCTTTCGCCGTCTGCTTTTCATTTTTCGCCGTGATGTAAGAGTACATCTTTGACCTGAGACCGATGAACTCTTTCACTGGAACCCCACCCAGTTCGTCCTTAAACTTACCGAGAACCTGCTTGTTCTCCATGCTGAAGATGGAATGGTCCCGGTCGTAATTGGAGGTGTCGAACCACTTGCTTCGATCCTTCTCCATGTCGGCATAAATGTCCTCCATTTCGATAGACTAAAACAGACTATCCGTGTTGGTGAACAAGAGGGAAGCTTTCTGTCCATATTTCGGCTTGATGTATTCGTAGTGGAACTGAAACATCAGTAATTTGGTGAGTTCCAAGGTGGAGAAACCGGAATAGGTGGGGAGATCACAGTCGATGGTACGCGCCTTCAGCAGCACGGAGACAAGGTCCTCATTGAGGATTTGGAATGAGTCAGCGTGTGGCAGAGAGGTATGTTTCACCGTTTTTGCTACTCTGGTGTCGAGCCTGATTGGTAGCCTATTTTGCTTCTGCTCGAGTGTGTTGCCAAAAACAGTTGTCTGCCAATTTATAGAGGTTTTTCTCGAAATCATTAGTCGCCGCTTGTCTTCGTACGGTGTTGCCCTCGATGTAAGGTTTCAACTACGCCTTCTGCTTGAAGGTTAGGATACGTCTGATGCGGCGAAGGACCATGCCTTGCTGCAAGTAGAACTTCAAGGTTCTATAGTGAACCACATATTTCTTCTTGTTGAAAAGGTTAGATGCTAGCTTGGTAGTAGGCTTGATCTCGTGACGGCCACCCTCCTGGAGAACCCGGAACCATCGAAGGATCGATCTTCAATGACTCTGGGGCTAGAGGATAGTCGCTGTGTTCGTCGTGCAATTTGGTTGGGTGGTCGAGGTCCACCTCCAAGATGTATCAGTATTCCCCGTCGTCCGTCGTCGAAAAGATAGCGAAATGTTCAATCTCACGTTTAGAGAGCCACCTAAAATCACTGTATGGCAAAAGTTGTATCATAGCCCAACCGTATAGGTTGTTTGCATCCAAGTAGATGAGAAAGGAAATGGGCCGTTTGGGGTAAAAAATATCGGGGAAGTGTAGGTTGTTGGCCCTGGCAAAACATCTAGCGATGTAAGAGAGCCCACCTCGGATTCCCCTAGTTATAAAGTTGTGCTTCGTAACGTGGGTGAATAATTCGAGTTTAACTTCGGTCTGTCAAAGCGCCACTCCCCAACTGAAACCCGGTGTAGAAATGCAGTAACAAGGATCCAGACGATATCTTTCGAGGCAGAGAGATTGAAAGTTTTTGAATACTTCGGCTAGGAGGTAAACGTCAGTCAACTGGTACAGGGCATGGTAACTGGTGAAGATCTTGGATGCAAGCTTATCACAAACGGTCCGTGCTTGTTCATATTCCTCCTCGTCGAAACCTTCTTCTTTTAACTTAGAATAGAAAGCTTCTCTTGGAGGCAGTTCCGTTTCGTTCAAGACTTCCTCGTTGGTGACGTACTCGTAGGGATAGTAACCTTTTTGAGTAAGCAAGTTTAATAGGTTGTCCGTAGGAGTTTGAAGGAGGAAACTGCTCAGCAAAGGACGTACCAGCAGTAGTGTAATTTCTGCGACTCTACGCCAGCACGGCTACTTCCACAATACTAAATTCTTATCGTCTCATCTGTGACGTCACAGATGAGATGACGTATTGGGTTAGTGTTAGTATGACTATGCATTTTTATAGTGACTTGCACTTTTTTTATTAAATTTTGCATGGCGTCTACCTCCTTTGAAGGTTGGAATCAGAAAGAAAGATGGCTTCCGGTTGTAAGTAACATGTAAGGCCTGCTCGCCCTCTGATTGGTCGAGAGTCGGTCACGTGAGAAGAGCACGTTTCCGGTCGACCCTCAAGCGATAGGAATTGGAACTAAAAATTTAGGTTACTAACCTATCGTGTCGTCATTCAGAGTGGAAGAAAAATAAAAAGTCGTTTTTTCTGTCAAATATGTTTTATTACATGTTGTAACAAGAATCTCAGAATTTAATCGTCATAAAAATACAACAGTTCAAACAAAAATGACAAAATGTGTTGTTACAAGTTTGAATCAATAAAAAAATAAAATTGTTGATTAACGTTATCGGTTTTACCTTTTTTACAATGTATTATCAGGTATGGAATAATGTCCATACGATAAACTCCTAATGCCATCACTTAATAGATACCGTTTATTATCGTAAGCGGTTAAACACAGTTTGTTCTGTTCTTCGGTCACTAGCTGGTGAGTTTTACTCCGAAGAAAATTCATCTTAAAACAATATACATTTTCATTATGTAGTACATCAACGTAATGCCTGTGAGTTACTTCTTGTTTCAGTACACGTCTCTGTATACCATTTCCAACAAGTTTGTTAACATCGCCATAAATCAACGAATACATTTTAGCTTTCAGGCCGCAAAATTCTAGAATGGGGACGGAACAAGTCTCGTCTTTAAAAATACCTGGCACTTTCTTGTTCTGGGTCAGTACAAAGCATGATTTGTAGGATAATCACTTCTATCGTATCTATCTAGATGTAACAACATGTCTGCGTATATATTATCCGTAAAGATTTCATAACATAAGGAATCGGTGTCTGTGAACAACAATGAAGCGTTGTTTCCATACAAGGTTTTTATATGTCCATAGTGAAAATCAAACATTAAATACTTGCTCAGATCGAGAACACTGAACCCAACATAAATTGGACGTGATAGAACCACTTTGGTTTTTCTCATCTTAAAAATAACAACATTTTCATCAAAAACAACGAAATTCTCCATGTTTGGTTTTGAAGTCAGTTTCCTCGCTTTACTCTCAGTGGTTGCAATTTTAACGCTAACTCGCTTCCTCAGTTGTTCAACCGTCTTACCGTACAGAGAATTCGTCATTGTTTTCTAAAAATCTTTGTGGAAAGCGTTAGTGGCATGTTGACGTTTTGTCGTATTTAGTTCAATGTATGGTTTTAACCAAGCTTTCTGCACAAATGACAAAACACGATAAATCTTACTCATTACTAAACCTTGTGAAAGATAATACTTTAAGACTCTGTAATGAACAATATATTTTGATTTGGGATGCAAATTTGGAGCGAGTTTTCTAGAACTGTCTGAAAGGTTAAGAATCCTATGCAAATCTTGACAATAAGGTGACAGCTGCTCGTAGCAGATGAGCATTGATTCGGGGCACAATGGATAATCGGAATGAAGGTCGTGCAAGTGCGGGGGATAATCCAGGTCCACTTCTAGAATGTAACCTTTTGCTGCATCGTCTTCTATGGCAAGAATGTCTAAATCATGGATTTGTTCTACTGTCAACCACATAAAATCCCCAAAAGGTAGCACTTGACTGAGGCTCCACCCATACAGGTTATTGGCATCCAAATATATGATGTACGAATGAGGTTTTTCAGGACAATAATTCTCACCTACAAATGGGTTATTGGCACGTGCAAATCGTTTCGTTACCATACTCACACCTCCTCGTATTCCTCTTTCAATGAATAAGTGTTGATCGATGTTGGTCAACAACTCCAACTGAATCTTTGTCATTTTCAATGCGGCTGAAAATGTAAGACCGGGGCTGCTGTAGTAATGAGCAGGATCAAACTTATAACATTCTAAACAAGTCTTTCTGAAGTCTGTAAATACACAAGCTAATAAAAAAACAATCCAAACGCAAATATAAATTAAAGTAATCTGCAAATGTTTTACAATCCATCTCGATCCAAACCTTTAATGCATATTCATAGTCCTCGTCACTAACACCTTCTTTAGTCAAACTAGAGAAAAACGCTTCCTTTGGCGGTAAAGCTTTTTCCTCAAATCTATCATAAGAGTAAGTATTCATAGGGAAATATCCCTTTATGCTTTAACAAAGGCCATTGTTCCAGATATTCATACTTGAGAATATCGAGTTGGGAATCTACCAGCAATGACACCAATTTGTCTAAAGACGACGGCAAAAATTTAAAAGAATTCCAAGTATAATACATTATCAATTTGAATAGACATGTAATGTTGCACATTTTCTAGAATGACACTCACATTTGGTTTACCAAAGGTTGAAATACCTTGCATTATGAGATGGCCATCGTACCGAGTCAAATTATGAAAGAACACAGGCATTGTTTTCTTAAAATTGTATTCGATATTACATTGTGATTGAGCAGGACCTGTATAAACACCCGTATAGTGGTCGTGATCGCGAACCTTCATTTCACCATCGACGATGAGTTCTTCACAAATATGACACAAGTTATTGTTTCCAAAGTGAAGTTTGTCAAATTCTGTCATTACTAATGGTTTTGGTTGTTTTAACAAAGCTCTCGTTTTACATACTCAGCTTCGATGGCTAAGAGAAAGCGTGACACGCAATCAGAACCTCGATACAGTTCGCTAGATATCACCTTTCCTAAACAATCAATCATAACGTAACAATAACCACAAGGTTCGTGTAAGTGATATTCAAACGTGTAGGAATTCTCATCATTAGGTTTACATCCTTGTATAGGAGTTAATAGCGACTCAAAGTCTGCGTTTACCACAAATGGGACAGCCAACTGATTCGCAAAATTGTTAAACTTCATAATATTCTCCCTAGGTTCTGGCATAACAATTCTTTGCGCTTTATGTTGTTTACAATACATTTCATGTTCGCAATGGAAAAAGGTCTGCGGAAGAAAATGGAAGACCTTTTCAACAGGGTCTTCCCCCTAGACCTTATTTGCCAAGCCCTTCTTTCCTGGACCTTTTTTCCATAGACGTTTTCTGTGGATCTCTTTTTTTTTTCTCTGACTTTTTTCTGCCAGGTGGAAAAAGTCCGAGAGAAAGACATTCCGAGTTAAAAAGGTCTGCAAAAAAGTCCGGGGAAAAACGGTCCGAGAAAAAAGGTCAAGAAAAAATGTACGTGGGACTGAAAATGTTCAGGGAAACAAAGTCCGAGGACGAAAAAACTAATCGAGGGTCTTCTGTGGAGAGAAATATATAAACTGCGCACAAAAAAAAAAACTATCAACATTTTGTTGTTGTTTTGTCATGTTGTTGTTATTGTAAGTTAGTTTGGTGCAGTTGCCTTGTCTCGAATTTCAAGAGACTGAGTAGGAAATTTCAACAGGAAACTATTTTCGTAACGTTGTTTAGTACTTTTTGTTGAAAAAAAATTGCTTTGAGTTTTCCCACATTCAGGTCAGTTTAGGTTCGGTCAGTTCAGTGCGTGCACTGGTGAGGGGGAGCAGGGGCGCCCAGTCCTTTTTGGAAAAATTCCTTTTTTGCACTTTCTAAAAAAAATATGCCCTATTTTGCATTTCTACACGTATAAATGCTGGCTCTGCAGCTAGGAGAAAGGGCCTGAAAAGGGCAAAAAAGAAGGCCAGGAGGGTCAAAAAAAGGGACGAAAAGGGTAAAAAAGAAAGTGACAAGCTAAAAAAAAAGTCCCTAGAAAAGAGAAAACCTGAGGTGCTCTTTTACTAAATGTTGCCCCTGCCCTCTCGATAGGTCTCTGCACGCTACTGGGTCAGTTTCGATAGCTCGAATTTTACCGAACAGGATATGGAGTTTTACAAGTGAAAAATCTTTCCCCGGACCTTTCCCGTTTTTTTCCCTCCACGAACATTTTCCCACCTTTACCCAGTACCTTTATACTATATTTGTTTTAATACATTTTAAAAGGACATACCCTTTCACTATTTCACCAGTGTATCTCACGCTAAATTGCATTTGTAATATTTCCGTAGGTTTAGTGACTAGCAAAAATCTTCTCGACGAGATAAGAAACAAGCAAAGGCAATGAGGTATTTTTTTCCAGGTTTTTACTTTGGAAACGGGGGCGATTTTTCCTAGATAATAATAATATGGTTATCATTTATTGCTGTAAAACTAGTGAAACGGCAAGAAAGTGTTCCCGGGGTGACTGCTAATAACTCACCGTAAATTAGCATTACAGATGTTACATCTTTAAAAACAAGGTAAAAATCAAAGAGATTACATTATCTTACTATTTTGATTTCCTTTTCTGAGATGTCGAGTTGAGTATGCAAACAAAATCCGGTAAGGGCATAGAATTAAATTCCCTTAGTTGAAAAACATGCTCGTATAAACTCTACACTGAACAAAAAAAAAATGTTCTATATTGATTCGCGGACATTTTCCCCGGGCCTTCCCCCCCCCCCCCCCAAAAAAAAAAAACAGGAGAGGACATATTTCACCTTAATTAGGTCAGACATTTTCCACCCAGACATTTTCTCCCCATGAAGAAAAAGAACATTTAAGAATAGTTTAACTGTGCAGTTAAAATTGCTGCACTTACCAGGTTATTTATTTCAAACGCAAATACTACTGACTGCTTATGATTGTTGATAACTTTAAGTACATCAAAGCAGGGCCGTAGGAAAGGTAAGGCGAGCAAGGCGTCCTAACCTGTGTAACTGGAAGTGGGTCGCAAAGAACAAATATATTTTTTAACGGATGGCGTTGCACACGAATTAAAGAAAAAAAGTTATATGGAGACACTTCTTTGTACTTGTGCCTTGCTTCTTTAAGCATTAAGTCATGAGTCTATCAAGTCTTATCAGACTGTCAGATGCTAGGGCCTGGCGGCGGAGAACAAATATATTTTTTCACGGATGGTGTGACACAAAACTTATATATGACATGTATAATAGTCAGTATTTAGATATGTTAGCCTCAATATAACATTCGTGAAGATTTTTTTTTTATTTTACTAAAATGGACA
>JAHWFP010029554.1:0-23164 GCA_023313725.1 Lithobius niger
AGCCTAAGTTTTTTTCTTCCCAGGCTGCGGATATTGGATGGTAACTTATTCTGCACGGTTGAAGATAGATTGGCTGGGGCATTTGGCCTCGGATAGGGACTTCGTGCGCGACTCAGGTTTACCAGACGGTTTAGCTTTTCGAGAAAGGCATTCCACACCGCTTCAGTGTCCTGCTGGAATCCCGAGAGGAACACAGTCCAGTTGACGTTTTGCAGGCATTTTTTAAGGAGAAGGAAATTTATTTTTCCCTTCCTGGGTTCGGGCAAGATATGGTAAGAAGGTGTGACATTTAAGGAAAATTCAACCATACAGTGGTCACTAGTTCCGAGATGATCACTGGCTTGTAAGTTGTAGACAAGCCGATCACTGTCGGAAAAAACAAGATCGAGGATGTTATTACCTCTAGTAGGGAAATCAACCCACTGCGTCAAAGCAAGTGGGGCAATCAAGTCCAGAAAGTCACGATGCGGTTTATCAGTAGCTGTAAGGTTAGCCCAGTCCACAGTGGATAAGTTGAAATCGCCCAACAAAATATTTGCAAACGTAGAATGGATTGTCAGTGTAATAAAAGTACACATTTGCGAAATTGCCGAATAACAATGGCCATCCGGTAGGTATCCCAAAATGAAATTTAACCCGAGTGTAGGCAGGACCACTGCCATGGCCTCCACTTCGGTACCAATTTCGGATACAGCCACCTGGAGATGTGTTTTGTGTAAAAGAAAAATGCCGCCCCCCCTCGAAGAACGATCAGACCGTATGATCTGGTATGGACTGGTGCCCACTATCATCGCATCCGTTACTCCCCCATGGAGCCATGACTCGACTACGAAGATCAGATCATAGACCCCCCCTGCTACCATTGCCAAAAAGATGTTTAAGTTTTTTACGAGCATTTATGGAAATACACTTAATGCCCTGAACCACGCCAGTACCAGAACAAGAAGAAAGAAAGGGGGGGGGGGGAGGGTGAGATGGGAATATGCCCAGTTAATGTTGGTTTTCCGGTTCCATTGCAGGGTATGCAGCACTGGGTGGGGTGCCACTAGGTGGGGCGATAAAAGTTGGTACAGATGTCCCTGCGTGTAGTGTTTCAAGAAATCCCTGGAGCACAGTCTTGCCACGAGTAGTTAAATAGAGCGAATCACGAGCCAGTAAGGTGTGATCGGAGCAAATCTCATAGTCAAGAGAGGCAAAGTTGCAGTTCAGGTTTATACAGGCAGTCTTGATCAGGAAGTTTGTATGTGCAACCAGTTGATCTTCTTTAGATCTTCTTTAGAATTAGGCCTAAAAGCTGAAAATTGGGCCTTAAATCACGTTGCCACGGCAATATAAAATCTCCGCACCGTGTTGCATAAATGAATTATAGGCGTGCTCTCGAATCCAACTCTAAAAGCTGACAATTATGTCTAAAATCTGAATAGACCTAAAAAGCTAACATATTTTAACCGGCAATTGTGATGGTTGCTACTTTTAGATTACATACTAGACAGCGCTGTTGCAGTACGCGATAGAGGTCAGCATCCCAACATTTTCGAAAGTGGCGGAAGTGAACAGAAGACCGGTTGCGACTAGGTAGTAGCTGCAGCCGCTTATTTCGTAAGGCAACGTTAAACATTTTTCATGCACTTGGAATCCATCAAAAACAGAGGGTAACAGAAGGAACTCCGTATTCCAGAATATAGGTCTAACAATAGTCCTATTATTTAATGTAACAATCACGTTCTTCTCACAACTCTAGATTGTGTGAAGGAATAAAAATAAAATATGAAAGCCTTGCTAACAATGGTGCCAACGAGCAAAGAGAATGTAAAATCTTGTGTAAGATAAGGTTTGACTGATTCGAAGTCAAAACAGCGAAGTATCTCGAATAAACTTTCAGATACCACAATGTCGCCGTAACTGTTTAGTCCACGTCAAACCTTACTGCTGTATTCAAATGTTTTTACCGTTTTTACTTTAGTGCACGATGATTGACTTTAGCAATGAGTGCTGCATTCTGCATGGCTAAACCCAAGGCTTAACGACAGCGATGAAAAATCTTTAAAAACTAATCGTCTTATTGAGCTTGACTAGCGCCGTTCAGGTAATTCAAGGATCGTACGAGTCCTAGAAAACCACGAAACGTCGTCGAAAATAAAAATTTAATTTCAGGCCTCATACGAAATGTGAATGATGCGTGGGTCTACCCAGGTAGAAAGGACATCGCAGTTTACCTCATGTTTAACTGTTTGATTTCGTCGGGTTTTATCTCAAAGAAAACTACAGAAACACCATCCTCCAGTCCCCAACAAGCCAACAAGAAGAGTTGCCAAGCTAATTCAAAACAGCAATCAGTCCGATGCCAACAATACATCGGTAGCCTTCTATAACACTGCTATTGTAACAATAGATGCTATTGTCTCATATCCTGTGTCATCCCCCGGACATAACTTCAAACCGGTAAAAACAATTGAAGTTAAAAACTATTACACGCCCCAATAAAAGTCGTTTAAAACCTCTCAATAAAGGTACAAAGAAAATAATATACTCGTAACGTATAGTTACAATCACTTAAATGTATCGTGAAGTAAACATACGTGGCCTCATAACCAATGTATGAGACTTTTAAACAAGCATCTTAAAACTTGAATTAAGCTTCAAAAGGGATAAAAATTTAGAGGTAGGGATCATGATGTGTTGAGAGGAATGATGGAAGGCAGAGGATGGTGTACTGCAAATTTCACTCAGCTTTATTGCAGCAGTGCCATGAAATATTCCTTGAAGGAATCTACAGTTTTGTGATAACTGCTTCTTCCACATTACGCCATAGCCTAACATTTTTAAAACGAAGGCAAAACCCCGTCAACAATACACTACTATGCATAACAATAGCATGCAATGTCAAACGTCCTCCACCTCACTACTAGGCATTTAACCCACTACAGTGATCTTATTAAGAGATCAACGTAATTAACCATACAACAGATCATTACATTTCACCGTTTATTACCTCTCACAAGCGTAACGAAATGCTGCTATCGTGCAACAGTCTCTTCCTTGGTCTAAAAAGGTTAAAGTTGGTAACACGACACAATCACTCTAAACTAAAATGATTACGCATTACAAGTGTCAATTTAGACCCAGTGATGTTTTTGGTTAAAGGATCTGCAGGCATATCTGAGGTTGGACAAAATACAAGTTCTATATTTCTTTTCAGTACTTCGTCTCGTACGTAATTAATCCGTCTTAAGTAGTGACGTGATTGAGCACTGCCACCATTCAATATTAAATCGATACCTGATTTAGAATCGGTGTACATCGAAATAGAGTAAGTCAACAAAGATGGGCAAGGCTCACATAGCAATCCACGGAGAGAAATAAGTTCTTTGGATGCATCACCCATTGCCATGATCTCAGCTTCACAGTTTGAGTGAGAAACTAAGGGCTGTCAACTATTGGCAAAGAGCGATAGGCTAATCAAACCAGTAACACCTTTGCTTCCTGAGACGGGGTTCCATGAAGCATCACGGTACACTTGTAAAGGTCCTATTTTAGATTTCGAAGGTCCCAACAAAACAACAAGAAGAGTTGCTAAGCTAATTCAAACAACAATAGGGCCGATGCCAACAATACACCTCTCTTACACTACAATTGCGACAAAACCTGTTGTTGTCCCATATCCTGTGTCAAATTTGCTAAGAGAAACCTGACATTTCCAGCAATCTATGTCACGAAATATTTACAACCAACCAGAAGCATCGCCTTGGGATGCCTGAATGAAGAAAAATGAAAACTTCAGTGAGAAAAATATAGACAAACGCGTGTTCTAGCACAATTTTCAATGTGGAAACGATGGAAAGGACTACAGAGAGAGTTACAGTAGATTCTTCATATTTTTTTTTTTTGGCAAACGCGCACCTTTAAAAACCAACCATTATTACTCATTTCACAATCAGCTTCTTCTAATGGACGAACTGTACGTGGAAGTTAAAGGTGCTTGATTCCTTTATATCAGATTAACTTGTGATAAGACAAATACTGCTTTGTGGAAAGGTGTTACATGGGTTTTTCTTGTTTCATTGATTTTAATGACATTTTTTTTCATGCAGACTTAAGGCCGTGCCATAATACATGTACCGTCATTCTTGCCGGCATCACACTCTTTCGGCTTTATGGCACCGAATTCCTAGAGTTGGCCCTATACCATTTCTCGCCAAAGAATGGTATTGGTGTGGATGGATAAAGGGACTTCCGGCTTCCGGCTCTACAGAGGGACTGGTCTGTCAATTGCATGGACAACTTTTCTTTTTCAAATGGTGAAAAGATCTTAAGAGTTGTCAGCAAACGAGGGATAACCGCGCCGTCTAGAATAGCCATCCTGTATGTCAGGCCATAAGGCATAAGGTCTCAAAATTAACAGACCTAGCAGCCTATGGTTTAAAACTTGAAGACTTAAACGATAATTAAGACCATTTCATTTTGGCTTTGAGAAGCTATAGTTAAACTGATTACTGATTCTTTATTCGAGAGCCTTGGCCAAAGCCATGCGCCCTCTGCTCAAGCAAGATACAGGCTGCACAAAACCACAACATCATAACCACCGATAACCTGAAACACATTACACCGGAAGCTCAAACCCCACGTGGTCCAAAGCACTACACTGGTTCCGTAGCATCTACAAAGAAGCACCTCCACTGCGTACGTCACGGAAATACTTGTGAACCGCACACAACACACAATGCCAGCGAGCAGGCCTTCAGCACCACTGCACGGTGCTGTTAAACCTTTTTTTTTTTTATCTGACAATGTTAACTGGAACAAGATACAACGACAATGTCGCTTTTCCCATTCCCAAGCATCGCGTTACCAGGAATTATTTTCCTGTTTCTTAACGAATTTTTTATTTTTTATTTTATTTTTAAGATTGTGTTAACCTCAGTGACCTAAGAAAAAAAAACGTTTCAATTTTTTTCAGCCCACCGTAGTCTGGGTATATTGTGAGTCAGTTAAAAGATCAATCTCTCATTTGGTATAGCGCAGCCGAGCCTCACCTTTTTTCCACCCCAACCCCATAGAAGCCGCCTATGTACAGACACTCTTTAATTATCTGTGTAATGCGTTCTACTAATACAATAGCGGGGAAAGGTTGGGCTAGTTCAACCTTTTAGTTTCTTTCGGCAATAGGTCCAGAGTAGGTCCCACAGTCTTTGAAGTAGGCTGGTAGTCTGTCACACTATCCAACAGCCAGTGCCGCACTTAGGGGTGTTGCAAAGGGTGCAAGGCACCCGTGCCTAGGAGGCAGGGGGCCCAAAAGTTCACCAGTTGGGGCCCAATTAAGACAAAATTCAGTGTATTTTGGTTGGGTTTTGGAGTCACAGTGCCTCGAAATTTGTTTACTTGTTGAGGATGGGCCCCAACATTTTGTCCTTGCACCCCTCCTTGGAAAACTTGCGGTACTGCATACAGCAACCTGCAGCATGACTGTCAGGGACTTTGCCATGTTCCCCTTTGGCGTCATTGCCATACCCCCACTCTATCAAAACAAGCTTTCAACAAATTGTTACGTTTCATTTGATTTCTTATCAATTAACCTTGGGTTTAACGAAAAAAACAGTACCGTGTTGAGGAAAAACACATTTCTATTTGCAACCACTTTTTCGTAGGATGGCACACACATCTAAGTAACTTTGGCACTCGTCTTTCTTTAAAATTATTTTTTTTTACCATTGCAGAAATATTGCTTATGTATGACTGTTTAGCTAAGAATATTACCTTTCTTCCTTTGTTGTAAGCCTTTGAAAAAATAAAGCTGTTAAATTATTAATATTATGAATTCAGTTGGGGGCCGGGGGTGGCTACGAGATGGATGAATGGTTTGTGGCTCTCTTCACAGTCAGTAAAATATACTAAATTACGAAGAGACACACACTAGTTCTTGCCATGCCACATTGCCAAACTCATGTCTTAAGTGTTTGTGAGACGTTTGAAGAGAACACATTTGGCTTATTAACGAAAACAGCTGTCTATTATAGACAATAGACTACACGTTTCCGGCCATCAGATTAGTACAGCCTTATTGGTGATTCGAAAGTAATTTCTGACGTGTAAGACGATAGCGCAGCGGGTAGTGTCAGCATCTGCGGAGCAAAAGGTACCCGGTTCGATTCTTTGCTTTTTTTCTTTAACTTATCGTTAATTTTTTTTTACCTTTTTTTTAGTCTTGTGAAAAAACAAGCTCCTGTTTTTTAACCAATTTAATTTTTTTTTTACATTTTTAAGATTGTGGTTGTCTCAGTGACTTTTTCGGCCTACCGTTCTTTGGGTGTATTCTGAAGTGAGTTAAAAAAAAAAGCAATCAATCATTTGGTATAGGTTATCTGTGCCCTACTTATCCACCTCCTCACCCCTCACAGGAGCCACCAAGGTGGACACTCTAAAATTATTCTGTGTAATGGGATCAAGTAATGCACCAACAGAAAGGCGTAACAAGAACAATAAAATTCCTTTCATTTTCAGCTTCTTTCCGAAATTTGGCAATGCGGTTGGCACCAATTTAAGAAGTACCCATTCATCTGAAAAACTTCAAATTTTAAATAAAGAACATTTAAGCCTTAAGGCAGGACGGTTTTTAATGATTTTTCTCTAGGTTAATAAAATCCGGGAAGCCAACCAATTAAAAATAAGCAATTAGCATTGAATCTATTAGACATCAAGCTTATTAGCACACGATTCTGATAGTAGTTCTTTGGCAGAACACAAACAAAAAACTAATTCACCCTGCTTAGTCAAAAAATTCGTCAAAAATTTGTTAAACGGCTTTGCGAAGGAGGGTTTTTTTTTTTTGTGTGTGTGACTAGGGCAAACAGATCCTCGGGAAAAAATAAAGTCAAACTTGTCATGAATACTGGAAAAGAATTTCTGATAACGTAAAAAATGCGGTTGAGCTTGATAAAAACACGTGAAACACTACGCATTAAACGAACAACAAGGCACCTTATATTTCGAAGAAATTAAAAATTTGCCTCCATTATCAAAAGAAAATAAAAAAAAACTAAAAGACGAACGAACACAACACTGCAGGACGTCTTTACATGGGACTGCCATATTGGATGTGTGAATATGGCAGTCCCATGTGAAGACGTTCTGCAGTGTTGTGATCGTCCGTTTTAAGTGGTTTTTAATTGTCCTTTGATAATGAAGAAAAAATTTTAATTTCTTCGTAATATAAGGTGCCTTGTTGTTCGTTTAATGCGTAGTGCTTCACGTGCTTTATCATGCTAAAACCCAATATTTAGCAATATTTGTGTAATATTGGGACAAATATCAAATATGGGTAAAACTGATTTTCGTTTCTTCATTAATTCACTGAATTCTGCTTTTCCAGATCATTAGGTCAGTGCGCCATTCTGGGTCAGAGGGTCATTCTGGGTCAGTGAGTGAGGTCAGCGGGTGTCCGGGTAGGTGAGTCTCTGGGTCAGAAACGGCACTAACGTGATGACCCATTACCCAATGACCAACACACAAAAACGTAAACCAAGTGACCCAAGTACCCATAACCGATTCTACCTCAGGTTGGGTGATGAAGCAAAGAAGGCAGAAGCACCCGTTCATATTAGTGGTGGCCGCACACCAAATTAGACAATTGTCTCGCGACGAGACGTTGCAAGAGAAAACGTCACGAGACGTCGCATCTGGTGGAGAGACCCCACTCGACGAAACCAGAAAAAGCTTCGCTTTGTTGTCGTGAGACGCCTTAAGATATTTCATGACAACGTCGCATCCGGTGTGTGGCGCTCAGCTCATTGCTGTGGTTTTGGAGACGTCTGCAGCATTTTGAGACAAGTAACGACAAAATGTCCTATCGTGAGACCTAATGTCTAATTTGGTCTCACGACAGGACATTTTGTCGTAACCTGTCTCAACGTCTCCAAAACCATAGCAATGACCTGAGGGCCTTACAGCGGATGCGACACAGTCGCGAGACATATTTCGGCGTTTTTGAGGGCGCGTTTATGCAAAAAGGCATTCTCGCTCGCCGAAAGCTATTTGCTAGTCAACCGTTATTTATTTATGATTAGTTTCCCGTTGCTACTAAATGAATGCGATAATAGATAACAAATTGTATGTATTATAAATAACAACACGGATAAAGAACAAAGTGCTACAGTAATTTTAAACATTGCTACAAGATTGTTGTCATTTCACGCTATTTCCAACATTTGCTACTCTCCCTCAAAGTAAAGCTTCTAAGCAATGATCAAACGTCGGTAGAATAAATAGCTTCTCGCAGCGAGAATTCAAAATCCAACATGGCGTCCATTTCGTGGCTATCGAATCGAAGACAAACCATCGAATACCGGCATACAAAAAACAGTCCGACGTCTTGTAGTACTACAGTAAAAATTGTTTTCTTGTTCTCATAAATCGACGCTCAAATGTTGCAAGCATCTTACGCTGTGTCACGAGGCACAAGGAGAAGCTTTGCGTCTGCGTCGTTGCCATGATTACTAATACGCGTAGACAACTCGAAAGCCGTATACTCCGGTAACGGCGAGAAGCAGCCATCAGATTTAGTATTGATCAAGTAAAAGCTAGTGAGAAAGAAAACTAGTCGAGTGTCGTTGCGTAAACGAGCCCTAAGCATCTCACGACAGTAAAACGAAGCTCCTTCTAGTTTCGTCTGATGGGTGTTTCCGTTTCGTCGCGATACATTTGTCTAATTTGGTGTGCGGCCAGCTCAAAACGTTTGCGATTTCTGGCCCGGCATTTAAAATTGTTAGGTATGGAGGCCGCGAGAGGCCAGAGCTGCTGGGACCGGGGGTTTGCAAACCCATCTCATCACCGCGTGGAGTCGAAGGGCCCCCCCTTGGATTCACACCTGACGCGCCCCGAACGCGAGAAAGGCGAGCTCGTGCTATTCATCAACGCCAAAACGAGCAGCAAGCAGCCTCCCGTTCTCGCCATCACCTCCAGTCATTTTCGCAACCATCTCCGTCAACGAGGGGGTCTCTTTGAAAACCTAACCATACCTCCCTACCTGGAGTGACTCGACGCGTTTTGCGGATGTTTTTGCCAGCAGGGAGGAAAGTGTGTTTGTGAGGGAGTGATGCGATACCGTAAAATCTAAAGAATCTGTACGCCTACCACGATAGACCTACAGCAGAAAAAAAACAAAAAAACTAGGCAGCCTGCCAGTTGAAATGATTACAGAATCAATAAATCTTCCAAAATATCAATCATCTTAATTCTCAGTAGCATGAAGACGGGCGTGAGGCTGTACGAGGGCATATGTCTCCAAGAGTCACTCGGAAGACGCTCTACACTGACAGACATCTTCCAAGATTTGTGTACTATTAGTGTACTTTGTTCAAAATGTAGTAACGTTGTAAGCACTTTAGTAAATATAACGTAGAAATAAAAGCCATTAAGTGTAAGTTTTTAATAACAAGTAGCTACAGCGACTGCCTAGTCGCATCCGGGCTTCTGTGCAGTTTCACCTCTACCAATGGTGAGGCGCACACCTCTATCGTGCATTGCAACAGCTATCTCTATTATATAATCTAAAAGCAGTAACCATCAAAACTGCCGGTTAAAAATGTGTAGCTTTTAAGCTTATTTTAGATTTTAGGCGTAATTGTCAGCTTTTAGACCTAATTTTTACCTGCAGCTTTAATTTCGTAAGTAGCAGCTAAAGGTTTTTTTTTTTGGTGCTATTGCTTAATGATTCCTTAAATTTTTTAATTTTACCCTTATGGTCTTCGACGTTCGGGAGAAAAGTTAGAAGAGTTTTGATTGACCTTGAACGAACATATCAAGGTCAATCACACTCGAAAGTGCTAACCACAGGTGCTTGCAACAAAATAGGAGCGGCAAAACAAAAAAAAAACTCCGCGAGCGTCACTACCAACAATAATAAGAAGGACACCAATTTTTCCAAGGACAAAAATTGCGCATTTTACTACAAACAAACACTACTCACGTAGTGTAAGTCCGATCATCTTCCCATAAAGCTAATTTTTAACATTTGCTTTGTTTCATCAACACAACAAACACCCCACTTAACGCCCAACCAAAGCACTTTTAGTCTTCTGTACGCCGTAACCGGCGAGAAGACTATTGCAACAACTTTGTCCGTCCGTCCGTCGCTTTTTTCAACTTCGCAACAGTACCAGATATTGACGACGATTGTTTACAACGTCCATTGTTTAATAGACTGCTTCGACGTAACTAAATTAAATAATAACAGCAGTTGTAGTGCATGATAGAGGTGTGCGCCTCAACATTGGAAGTGAGGGAACTGTACAGAAGACCGGTGCGACTAGGCAGTCGCTGTAGCCGCTTGTTTTATACTTTAAATATGAAAAAGTGACGGTATTTCGCTAAACCAGTATTTGATGGATAGAAAAATATCATTGCATACGCCGACGCAACCGGCCGTTTATTTGTGAGTTTACACGAGAATCATAAAATCTTTTTGGAAACTACAAACCTTCTTCTACCAAACCGACGTGTTTATTTTTTAATTATCGTAATAATTTAGCCATGCGATAGCGAAAAAGCCACCGACGACGCAAAACAACCATTGCATCCTCAACATCACCGCCATCGTTACGCAACCCCAGAATGCATGGCGCCAATGCGTACGCACTTCTAACTAAACGCTCTTCCGATTGGCTGAATGGCAATACTATCTAATTAACAAAATAGGATTATCTATCCGGATTCACACGTTATTTATTTTTTTGTATTACTGCTTTATTGTAGAATTTGTTTTGAAATGAAAATTAATTTAAATATGACCAATGTGAGGGAAGTTTAGTCAGAAGTGCGTACGCATTGGTGCTATATGCATTCTGGGATTGTACAGCCATGGCGGTGGCGTTGGAGGTGTAATGGTTGTTTTGTGTCGCCAATGGCTTTTCCGCCGTCGCACAGCTAAATTATTAAGACAATTTAAAAATAAATGCAGCGGTTTGGTAGAAGGAGGTTTGTAGTTTCCAAAAAAGTAATACTTTTTATGATTCGGGTGTAAACTCACAAAGAAACGGCCGGTTGTATCGGCGAATGCAGTGATATTTATATCCATCAAATACTGGTTTAGAGAAATACGGTCACTTTTTCTTATTTAAAGTATAAAAAAAGTGCTTTTGTTGGGCGTTAAGTGGGGTGTTTGTTGTGTTGCTGGAACAAAGCAAGTGTACAGTTAAAAATCAGCCTTATGGGAAGATGATCGGACATGTACGTGAGCAGTGTTTGTTTGTAGTGAAAAGAGCAAATTTTTGTCCTTGGAAAAATTGGTACCCTTCTTATTATTGTTACTATATACTATTGTTGGTAGTGACGCTCGCGGAGTTTTTTTTTTTTTTTCTGGCTGCTCCTATTTTGCGCCAAGTCCCTCCCTATGGTGCTAACGGCTCCATAACGACTGTTTATTAAAGTGGAACTTTCACCGATTGAAAGTAGGCAGAATCTGGCAACATCTAGCGAATCTAGCACTATCCAGCACTATGCATCAAGAGAAGGAATGTACAATCTAATTTTTTTTTACGAAACAAACAAGCCATGAGCCTTCTTGATTATTGAGTGAAAATTTGGTACGTCCTCATGTATGAGGCGCCGTTTGGGGAATTATTAAATTGTCATATCAATAAACCGAAAGTAGGTTTACAAACGAAATAAAATTTTTTTTTATTGTTTTATGAAAAAGTTTTGTATATCCACGTGAAAGTTTTTTTAAATTTTGTTTGTAAACCTACTTTTGTTTGTTAATATGTTTTAAAACTTAATAATGTCCCAAACGGCGCCTCATACTTGCCCCTGGGAGCAAGCTGTACAGGTTAACAATATCACTGCCGCTAGATGGCGCCTGGGTATTTGCGAACGGTTTTTAATCGGTAATCATGCCAACCGAATTCTGATGGAATAAAACATCAGCTTTGAAGTGCGCTTATGGGTCTAGTGCAATTAAGACATCCATTCGTTCGTTTTGATGCGGTTTCTTTGCTATTTGAATTTCTCGCATTTTTTTTTAACTTTCGATTTTCTGATCTATGTTGCTTCGTTTGTAACTTGACTTCAAATAATATGTCCCGCCAGGAGCGGCATAAAGCAGAGCCATGTATTTCAACGGAGTTTCCATGATAATAAAAATAAATAAAATAAAATTTTCCACGCAATGCGTATAGATGGAAGACGGAAAGGTGGTGAGCCACTTACACTGCTCCATGAGGCTTACATTGAACAAATTAATTCATTAATGGACGTTTCAGAAAAAAAATCACCTAATGGTTTCGCACGCAACTTCTGACGAAAAGATCGCGCAGAAACACCACTTACAGTTTCATCCCCCAGAGCATTCCAAATCTTAACCACGTGCACAGAAAAGAAATGTTTTCGACAATCCAGTCTTGCGGCAGAATTTGATAGTTTCCAGCAGTGACCGCGCGTCCGATTGATACTCGGGGAAAGATCAAAGAAGGGTTATATGATTGAAGTTTCACTTTACCTGTTAAAATGTACACGGATAAAAACTGATGATTTTTTAATTGAAATAAGCAAATGTACAATTGAGAAAATTCCACCCGTTTAAAGCAACATACCGCCTGCCTTATAACCTTCCGCCTGCCTCACAACACCCACGCGACGATCGCATCCGCGTATTTACCACAGCTAAGGTCAACTGAGACGGTAGCTTCGTTCCTCGCAACGAAAACGTAGCTACTGTCTCAATTGGCATTGCGCCTAATAGTCCAGCTAGCGTGAACCCATTGATTGTGTCGTCACAAACCGGAATGATTCTCGCATTTTAAAATCACAATTTATAATTTTCTAGGCTAGTGTCTTATAATTTTGCTTCGGCGATCTATTGGAATAATTAATTTTAATTTTTACCGCATTAGTCTATAAGATTTTAGATCTCATGGTAATTATTAGAAAATTAGTAGATGTACACACAGATATGAAACGTCATGATTATTGTACGCGTGCAATGCATGATTTAGTGACGGGTCGTTAGTAAATAAATTTCCATTATATTCAACAGAAAATCTCCTAGACGCCACATTTTAAAAAGGATTTTTAGCAAGGGAAAGACTAACGGTAAGGAAATAGACCTTTGGGGCCGTACTTGATGTGGAGGATAGAGAAAAATGGCTCTGGGAGGTATATCCCTTTAAGTGCTGTTGTGCTTTAACAATAATTTAATTGGTATTTTAGGATTTTTAATTGATCAAATGTACTACTGAGAAAATTGCATCTGTTTAAGTGCTGTTGTGCTTTACTAATTATATTTGAAAAAAAATAAAGCACAACAGCACTTGAACAGATGCAATTTTCTCATTTGTACAATTGCTTATTTCAATTGTACAAACTGCTTGCTTCATTTGCTTATTTCAATTAAAAATCATCAATTTTTATCCGTGTATCTTTTAACAAGTAAAACTTCAATCATATAACCGCTTTTTTCACGGCACAATCAACTTGCAGCCCCTTCTTTCTATGCAAAAAAAAATCGTTAAGGTTCTAACCATGTGCAACAGTAGATCACGCGCGATGCCACTGTTCCGAGAATTGAATATTCTTCCTCTGAGATGTATGTATATTCACAAAATTATTTGCTTGTACCAAAGTCAAAGACTATTTACACCAGTTGGATGCCTTCATAGCACACGTGCTGTGAATGAGCAAAAGGTTATGTTTCCAAAAACAAAGACTGAGGCTGCTCATAAGGTCCTCTCCTACGTTGCCCCGAAAGTGTATATCCAGGTTCGTTTTGCCATTCGCAACGAAACGAACAATCGTAAATTTAGCAAAGTGCGTCGCTCATGGTTACTAACCAAGGACGAAGTTGAAAGTCTTACTAGTATATGAAATAGAGTTTGTTTTTATTTTAGTGCATTGAAACAGTAATTTGTTTATTTTATTAACACATTGTCACTTCTATTGGGTCTGTTTTCGTATTGCATCTTTTTTATTTATACTTTTTCGCAGTATATATTTTAATACATTTGGTTATACAATTTGATTCTGATAATGCCCCCGCGCTCGAGTTTTTTCTCAAGCGGGACCTTTGTTCCTGTGGATTGCTGTAAACTTGTATAATAGTTTCACCCATAACCTTTTTGTACAGCGTTTTGACCACTTGGAGCAATAAACTTCACTTCACTCCACTTCACTTCACAGCTGTTTCACAGAATTCCGTTTCGCAGAATGCTTTTTTTTTCAAATTCGCTGTGGCTAAACACATAACATCAGAAACAGCAACTAATCACAAATTCCTTCCAAATAGGCATGCATCTTTAACTTCTACAATGTTAAGTTTTTAAAGACTGTTTTGCTTCTGCAAAACGGTATTCTGCAAAACGTAAATTCCGTGTAACTAACTATTCTTAAAAGAAAACCTTGGCATTGACCTTGACCTAGTGACGACCAAGCATAACAAACAATATTTACAATACACATTTTTTCTTTCTGTATTGGCAGTTGTCAAAACGTAAATAAATCAATTGTTCACATTCTGCCACTGCCTGTCTCTGTTAAATGTTTGCCTCTTAAATTCCCATTACAGAGGACTAAGGTATTAAATTTAGTGTACCAACAATTTTGTAAAATTCGGTTAGGCGAAGAAGGATTTACCCTTTAGGGGTCAAGCTTTTAATCTGCTTTCTTTTTGGCAAAATGGAATTTGTCGTAACGGGATTTGGCGAAATGGTACTTCACCTCACGTGTTCTCATTGCCAACTTTGTCGTTACGACTGGTCAAAGCCAAAACCAGAGTCGCGTTGAATTTTAGACTAGCTTATAGCTTCTAGAAAGCGAGACTGCTTTGCCTTACTGTCCCGCCAGTCATTGTTTCTGTGTACTGGGACGTTTGAAAACGGCATTGTTAGATGCATTCATTTCATACTTTACGTTTAAATGTTATTTTCTCACTCACCTAAAATAGCCTTTCCTGATGTTTCAAACTAAATTGTGCGGCTAGCTCTCTTCGCTCCCTCGGCCAATAAAAAAGGGAACGAGATCGGCCCACCTATAGATTAATTTGTCGGATTACGATGATTCCGATTTGCCCTCACTCACACCCTGTTTCAGAAATTGCAGTAGATAATTCAGCTTCTACACGATAAGCATCAGGAATCAACATAAATCTGCCGCCAGCTGAGCCAAATGATAACGGGGAGTGTGTTAAGAGCATGGAATCGCCCACGTATCTATTACACGTATTACGAGATACGTGTCTGTTGAAGCATGGGAAAAGGTGTGAGGTTTGATCCACAGTGTTAGATTTGCTGGGAGGGCGGGGGGGGGGGGTGGAGGAGAAGGGACATCATTCTGATGCTGTTCGTTTCCAGTAGTCTCGACCCAGTGCGGTGCTGCCTATTAATCACACAAGCCTCCAGAGTATTTGTACTCTCAACCCAGTACGCGCTGCGTGAGGGCGTCAGGGCCTGGAATTGTGACTGGAATATTAAAAAGGATTTTTCATCCCAACCGACCTCCGATGGGGCCTGGGAAGAAAACGGAAATAAAAAAAAAATAAAAAAAGAATTTAATGAAAGTTGAACTATGCTGATATAAATTACGTTACGTTATGAATCTACGGCGCTAGTGCTCCCGTCGTTGGAAGCTGCTCCCGTCCATTTTTTTGTTGTTGCTGTGACGTCATCATTTACATACTAGTGTTTTTTTTTTTTTTACTAATGCATAATTATTATAATATCTCGCAGATCAACTGCCTATATTTTGGTTGTCAACATACTTTTTGTCACTTGGACTAATAGGGTAATAAATACCCGTGTACTTTGCGCTTTGTTTTTCTTTTTTTCAACTCGTGTATAATTTTTTTAGCTTCCTTTCCGCACTCGTGTCTTTTACGTAATGAGTCCATTCATACAGTGAGCAGCTTACCGCTCCCACTATTTAACATTTAAAACTGGAACTTAAGTACCATTTTACACGAATCTGTAAATCATTTAATGTTTTATTTAATGAACCACCGCACGCAGCATA
Source organism: Lithobius niger (assembly GCA_023313725.1). NCBI lineage: Eukaryota > Metazoa > Arthropoda > Chilopoda > Lithobiomorpha > Lithobiidae > Lithobius > Lithobius niger. The sequence continues at coordinate 15,991 of JAHWFP010029554.1, forward strand.
CAAATGCTTGTATATGTGCTAACAAAAAAAGAAACACAGAGGTAAAAGCACCAATATAGCAAGCCAGAATCGTTCACAAAAACACACAAAAAGCGAGCGTCAAAACATAAATTACACTACAGGGGTAATCCATCCATTAACAAGCAAAAGTAAAAAGGACCTAAGTCGGGTTAAAGAACTTTTCTGTTGTCGGTCTTCAACCCGACTTAGGCCATTTTAGTCCTCTGTACAGCCGTACCGGCTGAGAAGACTATTGCAACGACTTTGTCCGTCCGTCCGTCCGTCGCTTTTTTCAACTTCGCAACGGTACCAGAAATTGAAGACCACTGTTTACAACGTTCGATTCAGTGTCAAAAGTTAGTTAAATAACATGGCAAATTAAAACATCGTTGCCTCCTTATAGCTAATAGACTTCTTCGACGTAACTAAATTAAATAATAACATTTCATCGTCGAATTGAAATCCTAAAAATTTGTGTGAACGCAGCCGTAAAAACAAAAACATTTTAGCTTCGTTTAAAAGAGTCATGTCGTATTGTTGCATGAATGAATAGGCTTACGATCGAACCACTCAAAGTCTCCATTAGGCCTATCTGCTACTTACGAAACTAAAACTGCCGTTAAAAAAATTAGGCCTAAAAAAATGAAAATTAGATCTAAAATCACGTTACCATGGCAACGTCAATAGTTGCTACGAGTCGCTGCTGCAGCGTTTCTCCTGTTCCATCCCTACTACCACTGATCTATATAGGCTACGTTGCGCAATACGCTGTAACACTGTAACTGTGTGCGTACAGGCATACACGTGTTGCAAAAATGAATAGGCTTACTGTATACAATCCAAATCTCCGTTAGTTGCTACTTACGAAATTAAAGTTGTAAATTAGACCTAAACGCTGACAATTATTCCTAAAACGTAAAATAAGCTTAAAAGCTAACACATTTGTAACGGGCAATTCTGAAGGTTGCTGTTTTTAGATTATATAATAGTGATAGCTATTGCAATGCGTGATAGAAAAGTGTGCGTCAGTATTGGTAGTGGCAGAACTGTACAGAAGACAGGATGCGATTAGGTAGTCGCTGTATTCGCTTGTTTACTTTTATTGATGCTTGTTGATGGTTGGATTCCCCTTGCACTGTAATTTTGTTTATGTTTTGACGCTCGCTTTTTGCGTGAAGTGTGCTGCTAGAAAACGGACAATCTTCTGTGTGTTTTTGTGCACCATCATGGCTTGCCATCAGTTTATAACAACAAAAGAATGCAACAATAGACAAACAAGTAAAAAAAATAAAGTGATGTAATCATAATACGTACAACTTCCGAGAAATCGGTAATAACTACAGAAGTCACGAAACATGTATAAGCTGTTATAAAATTTCTAAGTAAACGTATATTAAAACTTATAACATTGATCTTTTTAATAGTGGTTTTTGAAACAAACTCGTTGTATCATTCGGGGATATCTGCAGTGAAATTGACATGTGAATTTTTTTTCAGATTCAGTCCCTGTATGCTACAACGGAGGATTGTTTACTTTTCTTAACCGCAGCTTTTAATTCTCCTTGCAAGTCTATCGTTGCTGTTAATAGGGAATTACACGTAATTTTTCTAACATAAACATAGCAAAATTTGCAATGAATTTATTACGAGTTCTATCGTATTATTTTGTTCTATCGTATTATTTTGTTCACTATTTTTCCAGAATCTTATAAAATGCTATTACCAGGAGTACCGAACACTCGTCACAAGGTAATCACGTATAATAAATGCTGTTGAAATTCGTCACAAGGTCGTGTGAGAGAGAAGCTGCAGGTTTAGCTTCCTGGTTCCAGGCTAACTTGATTTAACATCGCCAAAATCGTATGTTACCAAAGTAATGTCGAGAGGCTTTAACTTCCCGGCACACACGAGAATTACTGGCGTGGAGACGGGATGCAAGAATGCGTTGTTTCACGTTTGTTTATGCGCGTTTAGTTCTGTGAAACGCCCTTTGCGTTTTCCCTCTTATTTTCTCCCTTGGGAAAGCATTGGAAAGCAGGTCGTGGCCGACGGGCGTTAAGTGCTGGGCTGTAATGTTTATCTACTCCTGTATTGGTCGTGTTGGCCTATGGTTTTCAGGTAGCTGTCCAGGGCTGTGCCCTGGCGCTAATGACCTGGTGTATAGTTTTGCATTAATTTCCGAGTACTTTCAGTTTCGTAGTAAGCTTTGTTTTTCCTGTTTTGTCAACAATGATGTGTGATGACATTGTTTGTTTTTTCCCTTCCCTGAGCTAGCACTGAATGCGGATGTTCTGACCCTTTTTCTGTCTCTTTTTTTTCCCCTGCTGTAAATCTGTGACCATGCGGGTCGTTTCTCGGTTGTATTTCTACCTGACCCTTTACCTGACTCGATCTGGACCGACCACGGGAAATGTACGAAGCAATTTGAAATGTGTGATACGAAGTGTAATATGATGTTCGGAGCCGAACGAAATCGTCGGACTGAGAAAGTAAGTCCGTTCCATTATTATTTTTTTTTTGGTTACCACGTATTCAAGGCAGGGCCGTACCTAGTCCTCTTGGCCCCTAAGGCGAACCAACTGAGCGGCGCGCGGCCCCCCCGGGGGGGGGGGGGAGAAGATAAAATAAAATGTTATAAATGTCATACAAATGTTATGTTGAGGCTTACGTAACTAAATAATAACAACTTCTAGCAAATGAGAAACCTGTACTAAGCAATTGAAGTGGTTGAAGTCAACGAATGTTAACGAATAAAAAATAAAACCAATCGTATTTTTTTATAAAACAAACGTGATTTCATCATGATAATTTTGATTTCTCAACTTCAAAAACAACCTTAATTACGGTAATAAAGAGATTAGAGTAAAACATAATAAACTGAAAATAAGTACTTCAAAACAACTAATCCAACTTGAACTGAAAAAAAAAATCGGTTTTTATTTATTTATTTTTCCAATTTTCACATTTTCGTGTGCAAGCCTCTCCTTAAGAAGTTAAGATCCAAGTACAGTGTAGTGCCTCTGTATAAACCATTTTTTTTTTATTTCAGTTAACAGTTATCTGATCGTTAAAGAAAAAAAACAATCGTTTAACGATTGTGTAGCTAGCGGCGTTAACCAAGTCCAAGGATGTCTCTTCTTACGGTGCTGTGAATTTGTGTGCAACGCCATCCGTTAAAAAATATATTTGTGCTTTACCACCCACTTCCATGGTTACACGGTTGGTTAGAATTCGACGCCCCCAGGAGGGTGGCGCCCTAGGCGGCCGCCTTGTTCGCCTTACCCTTCCTACTGCCCTGGTTCAAGGTGTCTTATAAACCTCTCACTGGAACGTTTTTCCCGTCTGTGCTAATGAACTCAGAGCCACGAACTGTGACGTTTATTTTTGGTTTTCGGTTTCCCCTTTTTTTGTGGCGGTCCATGGTCAGCGAATTTACCCACTGTTTCTCATGTGAAAACTTATATTTGACCCCCATGCCTATTTATCTTCACAGTAAAATTGAATGACTGAACTTTACGTTTCTCTCTCCCGTCTTCTTTCCGGACCTCACCTGAGATTATTTGCCAGCTGTAACCATTACGATCCACAGACCTCGAAAGATATGCTGGCGTGGGTTTTGGGGCGCGGCCCATATATGAACTCTCGCTAGAATGTCTTTCACTGTGGTAGCAGAGCGGGTTACGACCACTGGCCTCACCCTGACGATTATCAGTTTTAAAACCTATAACCCGGTCCGTGCTGTGGTGTGCGGGGAGGACAAAATGTTCAAACTGACAAATAGAATCTTATACCCACCGACGGCGTGGCCTTTTATTCCAGCCCAGACATTGGCTTCGTAGCCCACAACAAGTCAGTTACAAAATCATGGTACTCACACTCCAGTTCATACATCTGGACCACTCCCACTAAGGCAAAACAATTGTTTGCAGGGGCTCACAAATGGCGTCTGGGGTAAATAAAAACCCTTGGCAAAAGGTTAACGTTTTCCTCTGGAAGAGGCCATAACAACAACAAACTTACAACATTCAAAATACAACAAACAATCTACAGAGCACTGTTAAACAATAGTTGGCCGCAACATAGTTGGCACTAGAACAACAAGACAATAAAGCATTGTTAGCCTAGCAAAAACTAGAGAGGATAAAATATAAGTGGGAAACACTAATTACAAATGGGCTCAGGAACGTAGGCGACACAAAGGCGCGATAGCATCGTGACAATTTTTACTCCAGTCGGCCTTGAGTTGAGAAACAAACCTCCTTCCTCGTTTCAAGGCCGTTTAAACGCTAGTGGTTGCGAATTATCACAGGCTTGGACGAATCGCAGCACAAATGATGTTCTTCACACATATCGATGTGAGAAATATCTACACAGCATGATTTTCAAGGTATGTTTTCCGCAAAAGTTAAATCGGACACTCATTCGATAGCTGGCAGCACGGGGTCGCGACCCAGAACGAGTGGCGAAACCTGGGACTGAATTATTTGCGGACCCCTCATTTATGCTGGGTCATTATTCATTGTGTCGTTTCGGATCACTGGGTCAACAACGGGTGAGTCCTGATTAGTGGATCGGTGGGCCACTGGGTCATGGGTCACCAAATAGTGACCCATTCCATCTCTGCTTACGTATTTTTCCTTCTTTCATTGATTTTAACTTTAAGGAGGAGGAGGGGTGGGGGCCTACTTACATACTACCTTTAACGCTTCAGCTTTTATTTTGGCCTTAATACGTAACTTCAATAATTGTTAAGGATATATCGCTGGCCAGGAGGCACCTTGCCAGTAGAGTTACAACAAACCCACCGTTGCCTACAGCCAATAAAAAAATCCAATAGGACCATTTGTAATCTTGTTTACACCTTGTCTTTCCTAATGTGGGTTTCGTATTAGTCTTGTATTGCAAGCAGGGAACATTCCGGCACCCATGCTGTGATGTTTCCCTCTGAGCTCTGAGAGGGACTACCTGCTGATTCTCCTTCCTCTCCCCAGGTGGCTCTCACACTTGAGTCTCCGCGTTTCCTTTGGCGCTTAAGCCTGATACCATCTTGTTGCATCAAAATTCATGATTTTTGCAGGTGCTCTATAACTCCGTGACAGTGGTGATGACCCGGGCGGGGTTGGCGAACAGACGGTGGCGCCCCCGTCAAAAAGGTGTTGGCAGCAGAAGTTGCGGGCCGAGGCAGGTAGAGCCGTTTTGAGTGACTTGGCTGTGGTTTAAGTGAATAAGCCCACTGTTTACATAGTATTGTTTTGATCCGCGATTCACGATCGCAGCGGGAAGGGTTTGTTGTTTGCGTGATTTTGATGCGTGTTGGCATACCATACTTTATATTCGTGTCGAAGTTGTAAAACATGGCTGATGCGCAAGCTGTACCAAATTAAGATAGGGTTTGAAATGAGGATTTCCCCTACATTTTTTTTTCACTGTAAACGAAAGAAAACGAGACGAGGCGGTCGTGGTGGCTGACTGGTATCAGAGCTTAAAGGCCGGTTGCCACCAAAGGCCGGTTGTCACTAGATGGTACCACGGAAAAATATAAAGAACTCCCCTGGCGCCATCTAGTGACACTAATATCTTTAAGCTTTATAGCTTGTTTCCAGGTGCACGAGGGCGTACCAAATTTTTACTGAATAATTAAGGAGTCACGTGGCTTGTGTGTTGCGTTTAAAAGTTTTGCTTAGTGCATTCCTTTGCTTCCTGCGAGTAAGAACTCGGTAGGCCTATATACTGCAATGCTAATTTGGTGGCAACCGGCCTTTAAGGCCGATAAAAATAACTACCTTGATTCGCATAAGTATACAAACCAAAAGTCGATGCGGGCGGGGGGCTTTTTATTTTTATTTTTTTAACCTCTTAAACTCTTATGCGGGGCGGTTATATTTTTTATTATGGGGGAGAGGGAATTTTTTCTTTTGTGGAGCCTCCCTATACAAATGCTATAAAATAGTGTGAAAAACGCATACTTTGAAAACTGGTTTTCGCATGCATGAATAATGACGTTTCAAGGAAAACACGAAACATGGAAAATATTAAACATGACCGAATTTCCAAGGTTTTAAAGTGTGAACTGTGGATTCAACATCAAACAAAATAGTGCATGCTAAAAAAAATAATAATGAATAATGACAATAAAAAAAAAGACAAATATTCGATCACAAAATCACAGTTTATTTTTATATTTGTGTGCTTATTAAACTGCAAGGTATGTTGCTTTCCTTGTGTTGTAAAAAGTCAGTTAAACTAGCCTATAATAATGTCCAATGGAAATGAAAAATGATAACAATTGGAGTTCGCAGTGTTAGCCAATCTAGGGCATTCTCGTAGGTGTAGCTTTTCGTTTCCTACAGCCAACGTATTGCTGGACATGGGCTATTGTAAACTATAGACCAACACGTTTAATGCCCAAAGTAAGGTAATAAAATAAAAGGAACTTTTCGAAATTTGAAGCGCGCGGATATTTTAATTTTTATTTATTTATTAAACAATAAAGAAGAGTGACGCTGCCCGTAATTATTGACGCGGGCGCTTATGAGAAACATATTACTTTTTTTCGCGGCGTAAGTCCTGCTGTTCTGCGTGGTAACTGGAAAGGGACTTGGCCAAGTCGATGCCAGACCCGGCCAAGTCCGTGTGCTTTATATTGTCTCGTAGAAATAAAGTAGGTTATGCGTTACAGAAGATAACTGGGCATGAAACAGACAGTTCCTATGCCCAAAAGAGAGAAAGAGCTGCAGAAAAACGTCAGGAAAGAGCGCTCCAAGACTGAATTTCGACTAACTTAGAAAGAGCAGACAATGGCGTTTACGGAAACCTGTTCCAGTTATAGTAGGTATTTGATCTGAACTTATTGTTTAAGGAAATTCCTCTGTGAAAATGGAGCTACCCACTCGTACGCTATATTCTGGATAGCCCTAGAGCTTTCGTCGATAATGCGGCTTCTGTTTTCGCACGAAGCTTGTAATCTGACATTAAAACTAACGAATGCTAACTATTTTTCAATTATATCCCTAGCGCTTGGCGCGAGTAAGTTTTGGTCTGGTTACAGGTTGAGTGCAAAACATTTTTTTCTGTATTATCCACATTTTTTGCCGTATTATCCGTATTATCTCCTAAATCCGTCTATACCCCAAAGCAATCGCTCCCTTCCCCCCCCCCCCCCCCCCCCCCCCCC
>JAHWFP010029555.1:0-29115 GCA_023313725.1 Lithobius niger
CGAATAATACTTCGGACGTTAAATGAAAACTTGAACACTGCTACCGATAGTAGCAATGTTCTAGTTTTCATTTAACCTTCGAACTATTAAGCGGTGCGATTAACTTGGCGAATGTTTTGGTGTGTTGATATCACTCCTTTGAAGGGCCGAACCATTCGGAACTTGGCGGCCCTTTTTACCAGTTTTGGTTTTTGATATGATACAGTATAACAGTGTAACGGAAAATCCTCTAACATGAAATTCGTATAATGGAAAATCGTCTAATGTCTCTGCCTCGCTCACTGCGGCTATACATGTAACATCAAAAACCGCAGCTATACTATCGTCCAGTTAGACGTTATCAGCTATATTGTTGTCCAGTTAGACGTTTATACGTTATATGCTTATCCTTTTATACGATATTCCATTTCGATGATTTTCCAGATTTTTTTTTATTTGTGCAGATATTAGACAATTGTCCTGTTAGACGGTTTCCCAGTTAAACTTTTGTCCGACGCCCCTTCCTTGACAATAGTTGGCTCGCCATCGGCTACCAAGCGGCTGACTTTAATAAAATAAAATTATGGAAAAGTTCCTCGTCGAAAGCTGGTTCTATTAAAAAACGGGAAAGCGTTCCGTGCTTTAAAGCGACTCGCAAGCGGCTGATTTTTAAAACATCTCTATACAGCGTAGTATAGTAATCTCAATCAACCCCTCCCCCCCCCCCACCAATCTTATTTATGGACATCCGTTTCGTCGAAATGGCGTGACCCAGATTTGTACTGACGCCGCTACTGAAATAAAGTGTTACTTTTACGAGTTGGCGATTACCGTTTAATTTTTAAAACTCAGAGTATAGATGACTTAATCTAATACTTATAGTCCAGTTGCCAAATGCTGATTTTTGGCCTAACCTAAAAAAAAAATTGTCTGCACAAAATACGCCATTACTCCAAAACGTAATGATGCCACCTTGGCACCCTTGGGGAATTCAAGATGGCGCCCAAAATAGCGATAACAAAACGGTTTTTTGCTTCTAGCGTCTAAACCGAGTCGATTGAAAATTAAATAAAATTAGAATAAAATTTCCTTCAAAAAAGGTTGTATTCGCATTTTTGGTAAAATTAATCCTTCCTGCCGAAATTCAGATATCTGTGATATCTGTTTAGTCCCGTCTGAACTAGTCTGTAAACAGGTTCTTTCTGGGATGTTGGATTATTTCCGTACAAATATTAATGAAAACATTAGTTACTGCCTGTTTCCCTAACTAAACACCTTGTAAACACCTGGAAATTGCCATTAGCTGCACCTGGAAAACCTGGAAATGTCAGGGAAATTTAGAATTAAAAATTTGTCTGAACCCTGCCTGAGTGAAGCTCTGAATTGTAGAACTGTATGTGAATAAAAAAAATGTTATTCGAGTAAAGGGCCAGTACCGACAAACGTTAAACGAAAAAATAAAAATATATAAATAAATAAAAGAAAAAAATCGTCATGAAAAGCTAACAAGGTTGATCCCCATGCGTGGACATGCGTGCCAGGTCCACGCGGTAATCCTCACGGCTTTCATGCAGATGGTTTCCAATTCAGTTACGCAGAGATGACATAGACCACAGCTTTCCACGACCACCAAATTCCCACGAAGTTATTGTTTCCATAATATCAGTTTATTTCTTACTTGAGAGTCGTATTCTCCCAAATGAAAACAAATGTTTGGTTTTGCTATACGAATTTCCGATCTGACGAATCACTGTGGTATACCAGTTTAGCCAGGGGCGTAATGAATACGAAATATTGGGAAGAGAAGGGTGCAAAACTAAAATTATTTTTTTTTTTATTACGGCGGCTCCATGTATCTTTCGTTTTGCATATTTCTATCCCACCTCTCCTTATTTCCTGCTGAAGCCTATTTTTATTTTACACCCAGAATTTTAGTTGTAGACACGGTTACGTCACGTTTCGCCAAATCTAGTTTCGCCAAATACGGTTCACGAAATTTTAGGCACACGAACATTTAAAACATTAAAAAAACGAACATTTATAACATAATAATGGTCATACATTTACAGACAAACACCCATTTTTCACAATAATTTGTGTCAAATTACGTGCCTTGCTCACGCTGAAGCGCTCGCTGCGGCTAAACACGTAACATCAGAAACCACAACTAATCACAAATTACTTCCAAATAGGCATGCCTCTTCAACTTCAGCAATGTTAAATTTTTGAAGAATATTTTGATTCTACCTTGCGAAACGGGATTCTGCAAAACAGGAATTCCCGTTTGGAAAAGGGTACCATCATGCGTGTAAATAACTGTTCTTAAAAGAGAAGTTTGGCATTGACGTAGTGACGACCAAGCATTCTAAACAATACTTAAAGGAACATAAATCCCTGTTGGCTTTTCCGCATGACTCAGTTTTGCGACATTAGTTCAAACGTATGTAAATATTGCCAACACAGTCATTTTCTTGATTTTTCTTGCGTGCGAGGTGATTTGGCGACATTAACTCTAACCAGTGTAAATGTTGCCAACTGCAATCCTATCGGGTCGACCGATATACCGGAAGGATTTATGACCTTTTAAAGTACACGTTTTCCCGTCTGTATTGCCCGTTTTTCAAAACGCCAACAAATCAATTAGTCTTATTCTACCACTGCTTGTCTCTGTTAAATGTTTGCTTTTTAAAGCCCCATTACATAGAATTAAGGTATTAAATTTCGTCTACGTAAAATTTTGTCAAATTAGTTTTGGCGGTACGGGATTTGGCGAAACAGGATTGGCCCCTTGAGGCAAAAGTTGTTTGTTAATCTTATTTATTATTTTAATTGTTGACGAGCCTTATGCCGAAGCAATTAATGCTTGTATGGCTGAACCGGCTCAATTTTGAACATTACCAGATTTTTTTTAGAGAAGAAGAAATCTGGTAAAGGGAGGTGCCAGCCCGGGGAATTCGACCCGGGAAACCTCCAATCATCGTCGGGGCCGAAAGATTGTCCAGAATTAGCCAGAATACATCCCATAGCCGCTGAAGGAGCTTGGTAACCTCTCACACTACCTTGGGCGGCAGTCCTGGCGGGGACTTTACCAAGGTCCCCTTTCCAGGGGTTCGACCAGATCTGCAAACCTCCAGCAACCAGGCAATCCAGCAATCTGTTTTCTTTTTTGGCAAAACGGAAGTTCACCGTAGACACCCCTTACATTTCCTTTTTTCTCCCCCCCCCCCCCCAAAAAAAAAAATCAGAAACACATTTCTTCCTCGTGTTCAGCTTCCACACGTGGTTACTGACCAGTGCACAGCGAGTGTAATTCTACTGCTATCAGAAGCCCCAAAGCAGAATTTTCTGCCACTGTCTGCGACACCAATTATCAGAGAAAAATTGTCTGCAGCTAATCTGTTTTTCCGTATGCTACGTGCATATTTATTGGTTTTTACTGAATAACTTTTCAGTGCTTTATTCTATTGATCTGGCTCTTCCATCAACGGACAGATCTCGTCGAGACGATTAAAATGGTGTATTGGAATGTCCAAATCGGTCAAAAATTGGCGAAACGGCAGAAATTTGGTCAAAACGGCACGTTTTGTCTGCGACTGTGCCAGATTATCTGCGACATAGTCGCACGTCGCACCCCTTTCTGCCTTCGGGATCAAAAGTGACGCCACGTCGCAATCAGTCTTCCAGGTCTTGTGGAATGATAATCAAGAATGAATACCGGCAGTAGTTCAGAACTTTAGTTATTATCTTGTTGATCATAGCATTAGTTATTTTCTTTTGCATGACATAATCACTTAGTGGTCGTTTGCCAAGTCGATATACATTGAGCGAGAGCAAGTCTGCTGTTATTTGGCTACGTAATCTGTTGACTGGAAGACAACCCTACTGCAATACTATTATTTTGTGATTCCTGTGCGAACATGATGTTGCAGATTTACATGACACGTTTTCAAAAGTGTAAAAAAGAAATAAGTAGGTATATAAGGAAAGAAAAATCGCTTCACAAACGCAACTTGCACAGGAAAAAAAAAATCAATAATTACTTTCGTGGTGTTCAACTGTTTTAACACTCGTTGCTGTTAGCCGGAAAACGTGTGATGAAAAGGGAATCCGCAGGTTGGTACTCTAAGGAACTATCGGTAAAAAAAAAAAAAATCAAAACACCTATTAATGTTTTCCCCTTATTGCCGGCATAAGCTCATTTTCGCGCGACCTTCTAGGTTTCAATTGCTTACCACTCATTTCAAACGTAACAAAAATTGGATTAAATAGTGGCTTTGAATGGTAACTAATTTGGGAGTTTGTGTTGGGTTGATGTGACCAGGGATGCTGCCATTGTGAAAAAATGTGAAAAATGTAAAATTTTGCCAGTGGTAAAATAATATGTGAAAATTGTGAAAAAATGTGAAAAATACGAGTGTTAGCGCGAAAAAAAGGCAAAACGCACAAACGAAGTAAAAACAATCAAATTATCTGCCCTAATTTTGGGCCCGAAATTGGGTAGGCATGCCTGTGGTTAGAACACACAAGAGAAAATTGGTTGGTTTATGGGCGGAGTCGCTTTGAAGTCACTTTCGCTTTCTTGAGTGAAATTACAGAGAAATTACAATGGTTACTGGAAAAAAATTCTTTATTAAAGAAATGTGAAACCCATGATATATGAAAACGAAGAAATAGTGATACGAAAATGAAAGTACTTACGTGAAAAATGTGAAAAAATAAAAAGCAGGTATGTGAAAAGTGTGAAAAAATGAAAATAGAGTTTGTGAAAAATGTGGAAAAAATAAAAAGTGGGAATGTGAAAAAATGTGAAAAAAGCTGGTACACCCGGCAGCACCCCTGTGTGACACATTGTCAGACATGTGTTTTGACCCAGAAAGAGCACACAAGCTAATCAATCCTGTGACATGTTAAAGTCCCTTATGTGATGTTGGTTAAAGTGGGATTTCAACCAACGTCCACTAGGTTTGGAAGCCGCGACTCTGACTGCTCAGCTACTATTCTGGATTTCTCGGGACCATTCGCTAACAAAGCTTGCGCGAGCCGGAGTATGTGGGTTGGATTTTTTTCACCAGTGGTATTCAACTTTTAATTGAAAGACGTGAAACGTGCTTTCAGGTGTCGCATTCTCATAAGACGTGTCAAAGTCTTTTAATTGAACACGAGTTTCTAATTCATTTCCGTAGTAAGGATATAGAACTAACTGATTTCTGAATTTGTAATGATGTGTAATAATAAGTTTTGATATTTCAGCGTCAAAATCTCAGAAAACCCTTGCAAACTTCGTTGATTTACGTACTAACGCCCGTACGTGCAGTGACAGCTTAAACTTTAAGTTCAAAGACTGACTTTAACTTTAAGATCTTGACCTTGATTCAAAGTTGAAATAATTGAGGTCGAGTTAGGTTCTTTTAGAACCACTCATTCTTTAGCAACCGTTTCGTGCTTTAACTTAAACTTTAGAATGAGTCGTTAATACAGTCGTTCTAAAGTTCTCATTGCCCATACGAGCTTTAAATCCCAGAAATATGGCATAAAAAGAACGGAGAAACATTTGAAATACGCCAGGACAAGCAATTTCAGAAATTTTGCTGAGGTGGGCACCGTACATTACTGAAATTGCAACAGTTGCGCAAATCTGTCTGTATCAAATTCGGCTTTCTAAATAATTGACCAATTCGTACCCCGATCCAATATCGGTTCCTTGTTCGATGCTTTCTCGAAAATCAACGAGAGGTGACTCATTAAGTCCAAAGTTCCTCGAGTGTCGTCAGCAGCACCGCACTAAGGTCAATGGAGGATCCGATAAAAAATTGTAGTGTGAGCTCCCTGGCCAAATGAATTGAAAAAGAAGACAAAATTCCCCCAAATGAACTGACAAACCAGAATATATTCAGGATTTTTTTCCTACTAAGATTTATTTAGATGGAATTCGTAAACTTAATACTGCACCATTACTATTTAATGTTTTGATCACTGATATTAACATTGTTTTTGAGCATACTAATGTGTTTTATTATTTTGAGCAGTGATACTGAATATTCATTTTGCAAATTCGCAACTAGGATAGTCAATCCGTGCGAAAAAACGACGAAACCGGAACTACTTGCAATAGAAGTAAACTCTGCTGTTTCTGACTCAGAAAGACCTGCTGACACTGAAAGTATAGAAAAATCTAAGTAGCAGGTCTAAAATGGCTGCGTCTAGAAAAATCTAAGTGGCGGAAGAGGTCTAAAATGGCTGCCATCTTGAAAAAATAGCCATCATCTTCTGACAAAATGGCGAAATCAGGAACTAATTGTAATAGAAGTTAACTTTGCTGTTTCTGAATCAGAAAGACCTGCTCATCAACATACTAAAAGTCTAGAAAAATCTAAGTGGTGGAAGAGATCTAAAATGGCCGCCATCTTGGAAAAATAGCCACCATCGTGTGCACACCATCGTGTGAAAAAATGTCTTCTGATTGTTGTTTTTCGCACATATCCCGTTACTTGTCCGTCCTACAACAAAATTAGGTCTGAACAAAACTAAAGTACATAGAATTTTTATGTTAAAATTGATAGTTTGGTCGTGCGTATTATCACGTGTTTATCTGTAAAAAGTATTGTTACGTTACGTAAAAAAGGAAGTGACGGAATAAACCGTGCTAGTGCAGAAAGGGGAAGTGATATGCAAACGAAAGAAGGGCAATCTATTCCTCACCTGGAGCACCAATAGTGCTGTGGAATCCCAACATGTCTCTGGCAATGAAGAAAGAAATGGTTTTAATCAGTGTTTGTTTTAAAAAATTCAACAAACAAAGATTTTTGCATGCGTTTGGTAACAGTTTGGAGCAAGTGGATGCCAGATAATTCACGCGCCTGCAGATGGAGACCTATTAATTGCAAAGAAATCAGATGAAGCTGTTGGATAAAAGGATGTAGTTGTAGTTGCAAACGATACGGCTAGTAGGGCGGCTAGAGGCTTGAATTGTTCACTTTCTGGTATGGATGCACAATGAAGGGTAAATGGGTAAAAATAGCTGATGGCAATTGCAAAACCACAGGAGGGAGGGGTGATTTACCCCCAACAAATGTTTTTTTTTTTGCCGTTACTCCTGAATCGTCAACAAATCAGAAGCATAATGTGAACAAAAACGTTCAGCACACATTTCTGGACAGGAAAGGTGATATACGTCTTCTAGGTAAATGCTACCCTTGAACTCCAAAATCCGATTTAAAGTAAGTCGCTCAATTTGTGCGAACACCCCTTTTTCAATTGGTTGTCATATTGGTTTTCGTGTTCTAAGTGTTCTTGCGAGCCGTCTAATAGCCTGAAATGGACATGGTTAAGATTTTCTGAAAGGTGGGATATTCTTTCCATCAATCCTAACCGAAATTGTTTTGCTTAGATTGGGCCCGGCCTACACCCCTTTAAATATACCTTTAATGGTGTAACTGTAATTACCCTAGTGTAGCAGCTAGTTTCAATTTCTAGGTTCCATTTAAATGCTCATATTCGTATTTGTATCTAAGATAAACAATTTCGGTTAGATTGGTCGAAAGAATAGGTCCCCACCTTTCATAAAATCCTAAGCATGTCCATAGCGAGCTATTAGAGGGCTTCCAAGAGCACTTTGAATTCGAAAATCGTATAAGCTTTCGCTGCTACGGCATTACTTCTACACCTTTAAATGGGGGTAGGACGGTTCCTGTCTACGTTAAACAATTTCGGTTAGGATTGATGGAAAGAATAGACCCCACCTTTCAGAATCCTATAACTATGTCCATTCACAGCTATTAGAGGGCTAACAAGAGCACTTTGAACACCAAAATGACTACAACAACCAATGAAACAAGAATTTCATAAAGAAATACATAAACTGCTTATGCAAAAAAAAAGCAACATTATTATTTTCATAGACGGAAGACAAAGCTCTCTATTGGGTGGTTCCGATAGGTGGGTTGTTATAGTCAGTTAGGTTATGTTTGGTAAGTTTGGGGTTTTGCATGTCTCTGTAATGTGTGGTGCAGTGGCAACCCGGACCACTGCACTGTGGCTGAGGTTGGCGCTAATGACCAAGCTGTCGACGCGCCATTAAGCCTCAATCCCCCCCCCCCCCCCATTTCATACTGAGGTATAGTGACTGGTTGGAGTTTGGCATTTCGTACTGGGGCAGTTAATTGATTAGGTTATGTTAATGATGATTTAACGAGTTTCCGCAATTTGGGATCAATTTGTAGTGCATTCCATGAAAATTAAAGGTAGGTTTTTTTCTCTTTTTTCGAATTTGGGCCATGTGCGTAAAGGGAACATGGGAAGAAAACGGGCTCTCGTCCGATTTTTTTTTAATGGACTAAGAATTACCTGCTGACTAAGGTTTTCCTCTTCCATTTTGGGGGAAACACACCGTTTGGCCGTGGTGAAGGTCCAAAGTTAGCACCGCACCGCGCCAGAAAGCATGAAACTGGCGAAAGTCCCGCAAGTAAAACGCCAAACTCCAACCAGTTCATTACCTCAAGTGAAATGTCGAAGCCGGTTCCTAACCTAACCGACAATAACAACAAAACCACACGAAACTGACAATAACAACCCACCTATCTGAACTGTTTACGGGAAAACAAATATCAGCTGAGAACATGTGAAGAAAACGGCCTCTCGTCCATGTCAGCGCAAAGAGTGCGGCTTTCAATAATTTCAGACGGCCTAACGAATCCTTTGCCCCAAAAATTTTATTCGAAAATGTTGTTCAGTTGATCATTTCACGTCATTCTAGCTCAACGAGAGATCAATCGGTGAGGAGCCCTTATTTTTCCCCTTCCATCAGGCTATTCTGTGTTTTCTGCAGAGCTTTTGGCTCTCGGTTTGGCGGTGGAATGGATCCTTTGCCTTCAGGGCACGCATTTCATTATCTTTAGCGATTCCATGAGTGCCCTGGAGTCCTTGGCGAATTACAATCCTCGGAACCCCTTGACACAACGTGTCCAAGCTTTGCTTTCCCGCTTGCCTGGCCACCGGAAAACCGTGCTTTTCTGCTGGGTCCCGGGCCATGTTGGGATAGGTGGAAATGAGCAAGCGGATTCTGCAGCGAAAGGGGCCCTTTCTGGCCCTCTCGGAAGGGATCTCAGCCTTGTTCCCTCGGACGCCTTTCCAACTCTGCGTCTGAGGTTACACGCTTTTTGGCAAGCCTCGTGGGATGGACAGGACGGCAATAAATTACGAGCTATTAAAGGCACTGTTGAGGAATGGCACTCGGCGTGTCGCCGCAGTCGCCATGAGGAGGTGGTGTTGGCCCGTTTGCGCATTGGTCACACTCGACTTACTCACTGTTTACTTTTGCGGGGGGTTGGCCCTCCTGAATGTTATTGGTGTCGGCGGCCACTTACGGTCCGGCACTTCCTTGTTGATTGTTGCCATCTTGATGGTTTTCGTCGTCGTTTCCATCTTCCGCATGACATTGTGCGTCAATTGGGCGGTAAGTCTGTCCTCCTGTCCTGTGTTTTTCAATTTTTGCAGGAGGTACAGATGTATGACAAGATTTAGATTAGGGGTTTGAATAATATCTCTGTAATGTGTGGTGCAGTGGCAACCCGGACCACTTGCACTGTGACTGAGGTTGGCGCTAATGACCAGGCTGTCGACGCGCCATTAAGCCTCATCTCCCTCCCCCCCTTATTTTTCCATAAGCCGCGTAAAGTAAACTTGTTCCCTCTATTGTTTATTTTACTATCGAAAGTGATGGTTTAATGAATTTATAATTCTGCCTTTATTCCGTTAGCTATACGCACCTAGTATGCACAGCTATCCCGTTGTCTCACACATTTGTCAAATTGATTATACTACAACAAACTGTCGGAGCCACATAACTACACGAATTGCCAACACGCATAGAATCCTAGGATGCCTTCCAGGCGAACCGTAAAGTAGCCACCATTTTTTTCCCAGTGGTTTGCCAATAGCCCAACAAGAGATAGAATTCCGTTTTCCGTGTTTGTTGTCAATTCTGTTGTTTTTGATGTTAAAAACCTGAAATAAGCTGGGCCATTTCCGGTTCAACTTTTTTTTCATACAGAAACATAATTGGCAAAAATTTTTAGTCAAGGACCTACAACCCTTCATATGCAAACGATTTAGCCACAAACTGTTCAATAACAACGCCTACATTTGGCTAAAGCCTACATTTGGCTACATTTTCATTCTTCTAATCGAAATCATGAAAAATTGACTAATATTTCAGGCACTTCCGGCCATACGGTAAAGGTGATAGGCATGACCCGTTCAAATAAACGACTGGAGTGGGACGTAACGTCATTTAGCAATACCTAACGACGCAAGCCCCTTTTTCTCCCCGACTGTATTTCAATAACTGCTTTATGCATTACATGCATAAGCAGTTAAAAAGGAGAGTCCACGCGAATAAATACGATTTTCGGGTTCAAGGTGGCTTTTACGTAAATGATGCATATCACATTTCCTATACAGAACTGTATCCCGAACGTTGTTTCACATTAGTATCCCCCGAACGTTGTTTCACATTATGCTTTTGATTTGTTGACAGTTGTAAGGAGTAACAGCCCAAAATAACATTTTGGGAGGGGTGAAATGAGCCTCCCCCCCCCCCCATCCCCCCCAGATGGTGGGCATTTTAGACGTCTTCCGCCACTTAGATTTTTCTAGACATTTAGTATGTTGTTCAGCATGTCTTTCTGGCAAAATTTACGTCTATTACAATTACTTCAGGGTATAAATGTAAATTGGCTAGTCTATTGCAGCGATAACTGTTACTGAATGAAACCAATCATTAAAACTGAAGTTCCTTTCCGTCAAATGAGAACAAATATCCAGCTAAAGATGTCCGGAACAGTATTACGTGTGATAATACCATAACATTGACATTATTATGTGCAATATTATGTTAAACATTAACATTTATGTTGTAACACAACAAAGACATATTTTGTGCGCTAACAACAGTTCAAATGCTTCATATCAACCAAACCATTGCTCCAAGAGAAAAAGTAAATAGAACATGTTTTGTAGGAAATTTTATGTATTTTAATTTTGTTCAGAATCAGTTTTGTCGGAGGAGTGACGATTAATGAGATCTATCCGAAAAAAACAACCGGAAGCCATTTTTCTAAGATGGCGGCTATTTTAGACCTCTTCCGCCACTTAGATTTTTTTACACTTTTAGTATGTTGTTCAGTACATGTCTTTCAGGGTCGGAAACAGCAAAGTTTACTTCTAGTACAATTACTTCTAGGTATTCGTGTAAATTGACTAGCCTAAACCTAAAGCGTGGTGGCTTTATACTTTTCCCGCTCGAGAAAAGTGGCTTTACTTTTACCTTGGTTACCGTTCAACTAAGGTGGCTTCTGTATTTGTAACACAATAACGAGCCGAAATCCCGTTTGCTGTCCCGGTTGAATCGGCCTTGCCTTTTAGTCCATTAACATATCGATTTCTACAAATGTAATTATCCTTTAAATGTTTACAGGGTTGACCTTTAGCTGCAGCTACAACATGTTTTGTCTCGCTTAATTGCGTTTGCAACACTTCCATATAAGAGCCATTAGGGATGAGCACTGTAGTATATTTGCGGACAAGTAGTGCTTAGATGAGGGAACGCCTTTGACGAGAGGTGAACATCCCCACAAGAAAGTATATGAAATAACTAAATAATATACGAAATAATTAAATTGGTAAAAATGCCACGTTGATAATTCCACACGTTACTCTGCTTTTTTTTTTAAGTCTGGTTTCATTATTATCTTGTAGATGTTGACGTCTGGTCAGGGGCGTCAACATCCAGGGGCGTAATGGGAGAAACATTAGGCCCCTCACTACACAAATAACCGTTGCGTTGCGGTGCCCTTCCCTTCATAGCTTTTTCTTCCTTCATTCTTTTGTTTTCATTTTTCCTGCATTAGCCGCTAACTCCGTACCAGAGATGGAAGTGGGTCACTTTTTCGACCCATGACCCACCGTCCACTGGAGTGACCGTGAAAAGAAGTGGTTTAATGCGTTTCACTAAAAACCAACAATATAAAGTGCATTATCAGCTTCGCCACGGACGTATGGAGCAGAGATGGAACTGACCCATGGATCGGTGGGTCAGTGGGTCAAATGGGTCACATTTTTTTCGTGGGTCAAGACTGTTCACCCACCGACCCACGGTATTATTGTTAAGTACGTTATTCGACACGTCAGTAGTCTTATTCTTTAAAGATAACTGGAGCTCCACTCACGACCACTGGAGCTCTGGCTCACGACCCACTTGACCCTGGCTCTGTAATGTGTGGTGCAGTGGCAACCCGGACCACTGCACTGTGACTGAGGTTGGCGCTAATGACCAAGCTGTCGACGCGCCATTAAGCCTCATCTCCCCCCCCCCCCCCCACTTGACCCACCTGCTAAAGAACAAAATGTGACCCACCGTGACCCATCCCACGCTATGAAAAAAATACAGTATGCAAATGCATGCAATGTTATTTCAAACAGTCAAATTTGTTTACTAAGGGTTTTTAACCTTCTGGGGGAAACTATTTTTGAAGCAGTAAGAAAAGTTTTTAAAGAATAAGACTACTGAAGTGTCGAATAACGTACTTAACAATAATACCGTGGGTCGGTGGGTGAACAGTCTTGTCCCATGAAAAAAATGTGACCCACTGACTCACCGATCCATGGGTCAGTTCCATCTCTGCTCCAAACGTCCGTGGCGAAGCTGTTAATGCGCTTTATTGTTGGTTTTTAGTGAAACACATTAAACCACTTTTTTATTTAACACGTAATTAACGCCGGCTAGTTAACGGATGGTCCTGGGCTCGAGTCTTCGTCGGGGCGGTTGCCTTTTTTTCCATCTCGGATTACTGTACCCTACATTCTTACATGGCCCGTCTTTAAAACTGACTGTCAACTTCCAACTTCTGCCCAAGTTAGAAACGTTTATACACAATTAATCATCCCATTTGTGATTAAATGTTTATTAACTTCTCCAACTCGGGCAAAAAGCACCATCGTATATAGAAAAAAAAAAGGCATGCCTGAAATAGTAAGTGGATACATCACATCAAATGGTCAGAACAAGGTCAGTCAGGCAGTTTTGATAAAAAGGGTATAGCATTACGGTCAATTGCCTGATACTAACATTTGACGTTTAGCAGCAGTGGTGTGTTTCTTTCAAAACCGTTCATCAATTCGGGATGAAACTTGGTATGCATCCGTGAACAGCGACCTAGCGTAAAACTACGGCGGTGGAATTATGTGGAGTTCGGTTTCGATTAAGAGATAGACGAACTGTAGGGAAAATATGCTTTGAAAGTACCTTCACATTACTAGAGTATGTGGAGCATAAAAACGAATTACCCAAGATTTAGAAGAAGTTCTGGGGAGAGAAGGAACGACGAGTTACGGCAGCCGCCATCTTACTTGCGTGTTCGATTCGCGTGTGACGAAATTACGTCACATCGTCCTCCGGTTATGATGCAATGGAAGCAGAGCTTATTCCTAGTTCAAGGACTATATGAGAGACAAAATCTTAGGCTCTCTAGCATGCCTCAGTCGACTTGAGTGTAAGCGCGGTTGATACCTCCAAGGTCCATCTCTTCCCGAATGTGCATGGTTGGGAAAAAGGCACTTCAGGCGCATGAAGTAATTTTGTTGACCATCCGTCCCCATAAAAAAGGACTGAGTAGCGTGAATGGGGATAATTTAGTGATAATTAATTAACAATATAATAATAATTCAAAATATATATTCATTTTTGTGTGATATTTATTTGTTTAGAGAGGTATACATACGCTAAAAGACACTACAAAAATATACATTTGAGGATCAACAACAAAATAAAGGCAACATGCGTAAATAGAGATATAATCACACAAAAAAAAAACGGAGGGGGGTAACCTATAGTCAGAGACGAAATAAATCAAAAACAAGAATAATACCAATACCAATTCAATGATCATAACAATACATTTCATTTTCCAAAAAAAGTGTCCATTCCAGTTTTAAAGATTTGAACAGATAGGGGCTGTAACGACTTCATCAGGAAGAACATTCCATAGGCTGACAGCACGATGAACAAAAGAATTGCGAATTGCATTATACTGACACTTGTTACTTTAAGCTTGAAAGAGGAACCTCTCTAGTATAATCGCAACCATCATTAATTTGGAAAACGGTATTTCCAAGTCCCGGGATAACCCCGTGCAACATTTTGGACATAATAATATTTTTTCCGACACCATTTAATTAAGGGGAGTTTAATGTTTTCTCGTAGCGTGGACAAGCCAAGTGGGCAATTCTTTTTTTGTGAGGGTACGTTGAACATTTTCAAAGCACTTCGAATCCTTCAAACACCACCACCCGGACCGCTGCACTGTGACTGAGGTTGGTGCTAATGACCAAGCTGTCGACGCGCCATTAAGCCTCATCTCCCCCCCCCCCTTCAAACACAGTGGGCGCCGGAAGGAAATTCCGTACTCCAGAATAGGTCTAACAATTACCTTAAATAATTTAACAATCACGTTCGTCTCACGATTCGAGATAGTGCGAAGGAGTAAATGCAGAATAATAGCAGAAGCCTGGCAAACAATGGTGTCAATGTGCTTGGCAAATGTAAAATCCTTATCACTAATAACGCCAAAGTCGCGAATGAAATCTACATCGGAAGTCAGAAACAAAGATGGTGAGAAGCAAGCTATCGTATCAACATTAATTTTATCAACGATAAAGCTATTAAAGCGTCGCCAATTGAAGTGAGTAGAGATCAACATTTGTTTCACCCATCCCACAGCAGTCATTTTTGTGTCATCGGCCAATTTTTATTTTCTTAGGAACTAACACAGAAAAAGGGTAGGCGCCAACATAGAACTCTGGGGAAACCCACTGGAGATATTATGCCAAGCCGACTGTTTGCACTCCAAAACAACTGCAATTGTCCTGAAATTTAACCAAGAGATAATCCAGGTCGGCATCCAGCCCACAATTCCTGTTGTTTTAAGTTTAAGTGACGATTTGAGCAGACTTTGTCGTATGCTTTTTTTCTGGATCGTAGAAAACTATATATACAGGTTTTACCAGAATTAAAAAAGTTCAAAAATATAGTAAAAACGGAGGAGTTCGTTGTAGTGGATAGACCTTCGCGGAAACCGTGTTGTGCTCCTTCAAAATGGTATAAGTTCTTTAAAGTTTCAATAAATTTCATAACATACGAATTAAAGATTTGTTCAAACAATTTTGACACTAGTAAGGTTAAGCTTATTGGTTTACAATTAAAGATACATTCTTCCCGGTTGGCTCTCCTGTATGGCTCAGTTTTGCAAAATTACTTGTAATGTTGCAAAGGCATTGATTTTCCTATTTTTTTCGTCCTGAGAAACGGTTTTGCTACATTCAATCTAGCCTATGTAAATGTTGCAAAAACTATTTTATGCAGGATTATCGCGTATAGTGAGAAGTTATATATCTTGGGATATAAATGGAGGTGATAAAAGCCTCGAAGCCAAGGCTTAGGAACAAAACCTTCTCGAAGTTTGCGGTTGAATTGAATCAGTGGACAGGTCTGACCACTTCAGCGAGAACGTATAAAATTTCCCCAGAGCTCTTATTTGGAACTGACAGAGAATCGAACCTAGGGCGTAGTTTGAGTGTGGCTACGATACCAGGAACCTCCTTAGGTTTAACGGATAAAATAATTGTTACTCACACCCTCATTGGTTGGATCTTGTTTAAGAGGCCGGGTTTGTGACCTAGAGTAGGACTGACGCCAAAACCATTTATGACTTTACTACGATTTATTCCAGCACAGTCTAGCATTGTGTAAGTTCATGGGTAGTGACACAGTTCATAACCATCAATATGCATAGCACGCATTAATTCCCCTGAACAAGTTCATTTGGTTTAGGAATAAGGAAGATAATAGAAGTTTTACCTGATACGACCTTCACTTCTACAGAATATGAATGCATAAATTTTACTGCACAGCAATGGGAAGAGAAAGTCCTCATCACAATGAAGGAGAGCAATCCTGATTAGCTTTGGAACACATTTACATTCAGGGAGTCCAAGGGCTAAACAAGCCATTTTTTAGAGAAACATCAGAAGGAAAAATATTATTACAACAATGGGTGTGATGCTAAAGCATGCAGCAACAAAGAGTGACTTATCAAGCATTGTTAATGCTTGGTCCAAAAACGTTAATGTTATGTTTCAGTAATCTTCTTCTTACATTATAAACCAAAGTCTTACAGCAGAAATGAAGCAACCGCAACGACCCCCGGAAGGGAAACAATGAAAACGTGCCAGTGTGTCAATTCTTTGGCTTGAAGTTGAAACTGGGACGTTGTTGCCCTGAAAAGAAGTTGAAATTTGCACACAAAAAAAAAGTTTAACGAGCGTTAACCACTTTTGGTCATCTGCCCGAAGCCCTATAAGGCCCTAAATTGCACACTGTTGCCTCGAATAACAATTTGCTCTAACAATTATCGTTCTAACCAAACTCCCTGGTAATCTCAAGGGCAAGTATTACATGACGTCATGCACAACTACGTATAGCAAAGAAGAGGAAAGGAAGGAAACCAAGAAGAGAGGCAAAGGATAAAAGGAGGAGGCAAGAGGGGCGGGAGAGGATTGGCGGAAAGGGGGAGTGTTACACAAACAAAAATCGACTGTTGCAGTGAACGATCAGGCAGCACCGAGCAAATACTGGGAAACAACCACGGGTCAAACAAATCCCCGGGCGAAGCCGGGTACGATGCTAGTTACTAATAATTATCACTAACAGAGTCATTTAAAGGCACACTGCCCTCAAAATTCATGCACAATTCAGTTGGAGGGAGTGTCAACAGGAACAAGATTCACATATGCCTCTAAAAATCCTGTGACAGGAACTGCTGCAGATTTTCAATTGAACTTCATAATCGTTTCGTCGCACAAACTGCGATCTACAAACAGTGGCGGGATACACAAAAGTGACTGGCTTACAATCAGGAGATACACCCTTATTGGGTTTACACACACTAACTAATTGCTTACATAGCAAATTGTAGTTTTGTTGGGCTGCCGTGAATGGAGTACCAGAATCATCAATTCAGATTGAAATTTGAGACGAAGAGGTGTTACCTTTTTTTCAACGTATTCAAAGAATTGGCGACTGTCAGTCTTACCCGCCAAAGCTAAACGGTATTCGAAGTCAGATTTTTGCTTCTTACTCTTCCAACAAACCTCCATATTAATGGACAGTAACAAGTGGGCTCCTGCTAAGCAAGTCGAACTATTTCCGGAGCTTTTTCCTCCTCTAATAAACTTGGTTAACGGGTTATTCATCCAAGGCAATTTAGAATAATTTGGTATAAACTCAGATGTATATAGAGCAGCGTCAAGTGACGTCATATTGGCTACGAGACACCATTTGGAGGGCATAGCTACAAGGTGCACTATAGATTAAAATGTAACGGAAAACAACGGCGCTTCTAGTCAAGACAGTGCTTTGAGAACGGGTTTCTTAGGCTTAAAAGAACGTTGTTTTCTCCAAGAACAAAAATGGCGCGTTATAGGCTTAAGAAATCCAATCTAATAGCATTGGCTTCAGTAAAGACGACCTTCTTTTCGCCCTCCAGTGCTCCTTGCAGCTAACCCAGTTACCGGCTCCACCATAGAGTTATACACAATAATACTACGTTGTGTCACTGCCGTATAGCCTATTCGTCTAAACGTTGGTAGAGGATTTGATAAAAGTCGTCCCAGGTAATGGAAATTGACAGATCGTCCAGTCAGTAACCATCAAATCGGTATTAAGTGATCCAAGATTAACAGATTCAAAGCGTATTTCGTGACACTGAGCCTTCCTATAGTTTGTTCCACATTATGTTTTCAGAAAACTGACTGGATGACGACGCGTTTCCTTGCACTAAGAGTGCAAAAATATGTGGATATCACACTTGTAGACTCAACAAAGTTACTGTTCGAGTTTACGAATGGGATGTTTACGGATTTTTTGTACTCGTAGTGGAAGAAAACGTGGCGGCATGCAGTCAGTTTTCTGAAAACATAATGTGGAACAAAGTATAAATGTAAACTCACAGAGTAGGTCAATACAAACAATATCGTGGTCACGTGTGCCAAGCTGACCAGGAAACACCAATGACAGTACGTACTAAGTGAAAGATCACTAATAATAACAAAATCCAAAATATTATTTCCTCTGGTGGGAAAATTGACAAGCTGATGCAAACCCAAAGAGTTGTAGTCTGGCAGCCGGCACAAAAACCCAAAAGAATAGTCTGCACAAAATGTTTTTGCGCAGAAATGTTCTACAATATGTCCGTACTACAAAACATAATGATGCCACCTTGGCACCCTTGGGCAATCGACGCGCCATTAAGCCTCATCTCCCCCCCCCCCTTGGGCAATTCAAGATGGCGTCCAAAAATGGCGACGAAAAACGGCTTTTTGCTTCTAAACCTAAACCGTTCATCCAATTGAAAATTAACCGGTTACCAATTATGTTTAGAATAAAATTTCCTTCAAAAAATGTTCTATTCATATTTTTGGTAAAATTAATCCTTCATGCCGAAATTCGTAATTTAAGTTATTTTACGCTGTTAACGCATGCATATTACATATACAATTCCTGACTTTAAACAGCTGCAGTACCCATTCTGATTCGGATAAATGGAAGTGATTAGGCTTAGGTGAAAGATGAAGATGTATATTTTCCAACAAGGGTAATTAAGACAATTTATATTAATTAGGAGCTAAGCTACGGCAGTAACACACATAGCACTGTGCTTTTCGCTCTATTTTACCACATGTTCCATCTTTAAACTGCTGCACCACTCGTCCTAATTCGAAAAAATGGACGTGATTAGGCTTAGATGAAAGATGTAGACGAAGATGTATATTTTCCAACAAGGTAATTAAACCGATTTATATTAATTTTATTATTATTTTATTATTAAGCTTACGGCAGTTTACCTACGTTGTAGCGCTGTGCTGTACGCTCTAGTTTGCCACAAGTTCCATCTTTAAACAGCTGCAGTACCCGTTCTAAGTTGGATAAATTTATGTTTTAAACTGGGCGGAAAGCCAATGGGCTCGAGATTGGTTAAATAAATATGGATGCAAACCTATTTACGTTGCCTTTTGGACTTATATGTCAGACTGAATGAGCGGGGAATCGAACCCACGACCTTTGAAATCAAAGGCCAAGGTCCTACGGCTGGCCGTGTCAGACTGTCTCAGCGGTAGGACCTTGGCGTTTGATTTCAAAGGTCCTGGGTTCGATTCCCCACTCAGGTAGTCTGACATATAGTCCAAAAGGCAATGTAAGTGTATGTTATTAAGCTTAGTGTATGATTTTCGCTGTTGGCTAATTTCCAATTTTCGTTAGGCTTAGATGAAAGATGAAGATGTATATTTTCCAACAAGGGTAATTAAAGCGATTTATATTAATTAGTAACTAAGCTACGGCAGTTTACCTACGTTGTAGCAGTGTGCATTTCGCTCTAATTTACCGCAAGTTACATCTTTAAACTGTTGCATCACCCGTTCTAATTCGGATAAATAGACGTGATTAGACTTAGATGAAAGGTGAAGATGTATTTTTTTCCAACAATGGTAATTAAAACGATTTATATTACTTAGAAGTTAAGCTACGGCAGTTTAAAGATGGAACTTGTGGTAAAATAGTGCAAAATGCACAATGTTACACTGTAGAATATCTACCGTAGTTTAGCTCCTAATTGGTATAAATCTTTTTAATTACCCTTGTTGTAGTTCGTCTAAGCCTAATCACGTTGATTTGTCCGAATTAGAACGGGTGGTGTAGCAGTTTAAAGATGGAACTAGTGGTAAAATAGGACAAAAAGCACAACACTACAACGTAGTAAACTGCCGTGGCTTAGCTCATAATTAATATAAATCGTTTTAATTACCCTAGTTGGAAAATATACATCTTCATCTTTCATCTAAGCCTAATCACGCCCATTTATCCGACTTAGAACGGGTACTGCAGCTATAAGATGGAACTCGTGAAACTTGAGCGAAAAGCACAACGCTACAACGTCAGGTAAACGGCTCCTAATTAATATAAATCGTTTTAATTACCCTTGTTGGAAAATATACATCGTCATCTTTCATCTAAGCCTAATCACGTCCATTTATCCGAATTAGAATGGGTACTGCAGCTGTTTAAAGTCAGGAAGATTGTATACGTAACATGTGTTAATGGCCTAATATAACTCCAATAACGAAATTCGGCAAAAATGACTAATTTTACCAAAAAAATTAATAGAACCTTTTTTGAAGGAAATTTTATTCTAAACATAATTTCCCCCTGTGGGCTGGGGGTAGAATAAGCCCACCGTACCCCTGCGTGTCGTAGAAAGCGACTATAAGGGAACCCAAGATCATGGTCTGCTAGTGTGCCAAGGGTCTGCATGGCGGAGGGTTTTTAGTCCGTCTTGAACACTAGCAACCTCAACACTACGGTTTGCGAGTGCGCCTACGGTGTGTATGGCGGGCAGGTTTAACACCCGTCGCAAGCACTAGTCGGAAAGAGGTGAAGGGACATTCGGACAAACCGGGCCCGGGGTGGCTGCTTAGAGGATGTTTGGTGGTTTGAATCCCCTTTTGGGTTTGATTCCAATTTGCCCGTTCTGGCCACTGGGCTTTTCATCCTCATCCCCCAACATGTTGGCCGTGTGCTGCAACCTAGTAATCCGTGGAGGCGGAGATCCTGGCTTTCGGGCTTTGGCTCCTTATTCCGGAGGACGGGTGGCCTGGGCGAGCCGGCGTAAGGTCAGTCGGCTATGACTTTTCGGGTCCTGTCGATGTGGGGAGGTGGCTTGTGCTGTATCCATCTGCATCACGGACCCGAACTGTTTGGGTTATCGACGGAGGTGATGTGTACGGCTTCCTTGGTGGCCTCGCATCTCGGCATGCTTAGGCTGCCACCTCACCGAGATAGACGGCGGTGTTAGCTTCCTGGTGCAGGGACCTGGATATGCGGCTTCCGGCCCTGCATCACCCGAGTGCCGCGCGGGGTTTTCTTTTCTGGGGGGCGCACCGCCGCGACTTCTTTTTGATCTACATGGCAACTACTTCCCCCCCTCCCCCCAAAATTCTTCCCCCTCCTCGCCGCACTAGCAAGCGCCAGAGGAGGGAACCCGAGATGGTTGGGCCTGGTGCCCAGTTACCAGACTATAGTAAGAGTCGGGACCAAATCCCGAAGTTCCTGGTAGTGACAGGCGATGGCCGAGATGTTACACAACTCGGTCCATTCGCTGTTCACAAAGCTCTGAAAGGGTTCTGTGGTTCTGATCCAAAGAGTGTCTCTCGACTCCGTGCTGGGGGATACCTTGTAGAAGTTGCAGACGATGGTCAGGCGAAGAGGCTTTTGAAAGCGAGTGCACTGGGGTCGTGCCCAGTGCATGTCGAGCCGCATCGTACTTTGAACAGCAGCAAGGGGGTCGTGACATGATTTGATTTCAGGGGTCTCAGTGATGATGCCATCCTGGACGAACTCAGGTCACAGGGTGTTACGGCTGTGAGGCGTTTGACACGGAAAGGCGAGAATGGTGCCCAGCCAACTGATACCTTTTTCTTGACCTTTGATACGCCAGTTGCACCGCAGCACATTACTGCCGGTTACCTGCGCTTGAAGGTCAGGAGTTACGTTCCGAATCCGATGCGGTGTTTCCGCTGTCAACGCTTCGGCCATACCAGCGGCTCGTGTAAAGGTAGGCCTACCTGTGTTTCCTGTGCTCAGGCAGCCCATGAAGGCGCTGACTGTGCTGGCCTGAAGCAGTGCGTCAATTGCGGTGGTCAGCACCAAGCCTCTTCACGGGACTGTCGTGTTTATGTTGAGGAACGTCAAGTGCAGGAACTAAAGGTGAAGGACGGGCTTTCCTACTTGGAGGCCCGAAAGAAAGCCAAGCTATCGGCACCGGCAATGACTCGTTCTTTTGCGCAGGTGTGCAGTGCGCCAATGCCTGGCCCAGTTAGTGAGTCTGCTGATTTGGCAAATTTACGCGCTGAGCTCAGGTCTTTGACGAGGACGGTGGGCAAGCTTATTACTTTGTTGACCCAGCAACATCCATCTCTGCAGGGTCTTTTGGGTCCTTCGGACCCGGTTGCTGTCTTGCCGTCTACATCTGCCCAGCCTGCAAATGCTTCTGCTCCTGCTGCTGTTCCTGCTGCTGCAACTGTTCCGACTGTTCCCAGGCAGGTTAAATAATCAGCGAAACCTCCGCCTGCCCGGAGTGAACCACAGACAACGTTAAAGAAGAAGGCTCCTGCTGGTGAAGCCTCAACACCACCCGTGAGGACATCGCCACCAGGAGAGAGGGTGAAACGGTCGTTGAACGGCCAGCTTGCTGAGGGGTCCGTTGTGTCCCCTCAACATCTTGATACTACTTTGCCCATGGAGCTGGGAGAGATTTCCTGTTCCAATTCTCCGGAACTTTTTCCTCCTTCCGAGGACAACTTCATTCTGAACCTCACTCCATCTTTTGATTCGGGTGAGGATTCGGATGTTTTCGGATCGCCCAGAGGAGGAGTTGAGGAGAATGATTCAGTCTTCAGCCCGCCCTAATGCCTGCGCATGCCATCGTTCAGTGGAACTGCTAAAGTTATCGGACCCATGCCGAAGAGCTGCGGCTGCTTTTGTCGCATTGGCGACCTCTGTGCTGCTGTCTACAGGAAACCTGCTTTAAGGCGTCAGATAATCCGGTTGTTCGAGGTTATTCTGTCTACCGTCTGGATGCTGACCCTGTGCCACGTGCACAAGGTGGTGTTGCAGTGCTGGCTCAACACTCTCAGCCACATGCCAGTGTGCCTCTGCACACTAGGCTTCAGGCGGTAGCAGTTAGAGTTTCTTTTCACTTCGATATTAATGTCTGTTCGCTTTATTTGCCACCGGATGAGGTCTTTGGGGTTGGTGACCTGGAGGACCTGGTCCGCCAGCTTCCTGCCCCTTTCCTGTTACTGGGCGACTTTACAGCCACCACGTCCAGTGGGGGGGACCTCATACGGACAACAAAGGGAGGATCCTTGAGGAGTGGATGCAGAAGGGGTCCGTCTGCATCCTGAACGATGGAGCCAAGACTCACTGTAACCTGGCCACGGGCAATTGGTCAGCGGTGGACTTAGCCTTCTGTTCGCTAGCCATCCCAGTTCATTTCACTTAGGCTGTCACAGCCGATCTGCATGGGAGCGATCACCTCCCCATTGTGTTGTCCACAACACGAGGGGGTTCTGTGGCCTCCAGGCCAGCTCGGTGGGCGCTTAAACGAGCTGAGTGGTCAGCCTTTGCTGGGGCTGCTGTATTTCAGCGTGCGGTTGAGGACTTTTCTGATATGGATGAACTTTCCACTCTTTTCACTGATGTGGTCCTTGCTGCTGCTCATGCTACTATCCCGCGTACGTCCATGCAGCCGAGACGAGTTCCTGTTCCGTGGTGGACACCAGCTTGCGGACTGGTCATTCAGGCCCGCAGGCGTGCTTTGCGTGCATTTACGGTGAGCCCCACTACTGAAAACTTTGTTGCCTTTAAACGCTGCCGTGCCCGTGCCCGGTATGTTATCCGTGAAGCTAGGCGTGCTTCATGGTTGGCTTATATTTCGTCAATCACGCGCTCCACACCTTCTCGGCAAGTGTGGAGGAAGGTGCGCCAGATCTCGGGGAAGAGCATGCCTTCCCCGGTGTCGCAGTTCAAGGTAGCGAATGCCGTGATCTCTTCTCTACCGGATATCGCCAATTGTCTTGCGTCTGCCTTTGCGCGGGTCTCGAGTGATGACCATTATGATCCTGGTTTCCTCGGGATTAAGCGTAGAGAAGAGGCTCACGCTCTTGACTTTCGCTCCGATAGGCTAGAGGAGTACAATTTGCCGTTTACCTGGCAGGAATTTGTTTCAGCTTTGTCCAAGTCGCATGACTCCGCCCCGGGGCCTGATGATGTTCACTATCAACTGTTGAAACATCTGCCTCTTGCCTCACAGCAGTTCTTGCTGGGGATGTTCAACCGTGTGTGGGCAGAGGGTTCTATTCCAGCAGCATGGAGGACAGCAGTGGTCATCCCGATTGTAAAACCGGGCAAAGACCCTACTTCTCCTTCCAGTTATCGCCCAATCGCTCTGACTGTGTCTGTAAAATTATGGAACGGATGGTCAGTGAGCAGTTGGTCTAGGTGTTGGAATCACGGGGATTCTTATCTGCGTCCCAGTGTGGCTTTCGACGGTTTCGGTCGACTATCGATCATCTAGTTGCCCTTGAATCGGATGTGAGGGAGGCTTTCCGCTTGCGTCAACATCTGGTTCAGGTTTTCTTTGACTTGGTGAAGGCTTTTGATACGACCTGGCGTTATGGGATTCTCCGTAATCTCTATGACTGTGGCTTGAGGGGAAGAGATGCCACTGTTGCTTTCCGCTTACCTCTCCGGCCGTTCTTTTCGCGTTTGTGTCGGGGCGACGCTTACCCGCCCGTTTGTTTTAGAGAATGGTGTGCCTCAAGGTGGTGTTCTTAGTGTCATCTTGTTTGCTATTGGGATCAACCCCATTGCTCAGCAGGCCGCTGTTCCCCAGTCATTGTTTGTCGATGTCTTCGGCCTGCGCTTTCGGGCAGCTCGCATGCAGACCTGCGAGCGGCAGCTACAGCTGGCGATTAACAAAGTCCAGACCTGGGCGGTCAGTAATGGTTTCCGGTTTTCTCCAGACAAGACTGTGTGCGTCCACTTTTGCCGCCAACGAACACTGCATCCAGATCCTTGCCTTTACTTGGGACAGGCACTTTTCCTGGGTCTGGTGTTCGATTCCAGGTTATCTTGGCTTCCACACTTGCGTCAACTTAAGGACAAAGCTGTGCGGGTGCTTAACATCTTGCGGGTTCTGTCGGGCATTTCATGGGGTGCCGATCGCACTGCCATGTTGCGCCTCTACCGAGCCCTTGTCCGCAGCAAACTTGATTATGCGTGCATGGTCTATGGTTCAGCTAGTGACTCGACTCTCCAGATGTTGGACACTGTGCATCACAGTGGCCTGCGACTGGCGACTGGGGCATTTCGAACGTCTCCAGTGGTCAGCCTCTATGCTGAGGCCTCGGCGCCACCTTTGTCCATTCGTCGGTGACAGCTTGCCATTCAGTATGCTGTGCGGTTGCGTGCTGTGCAATCCAGTCCTGCTTGGTCCATGGTTTTTGGGCCAGACTTGCGAGTCGGTAGACGCAGTGTGGGTAAGGGTGATTTCCGCGATAGGCTCCAGCAGTCCTGTCAGGAAATAGCCTTTGAAATACCCTGCGTCTTGTGGCTTGGTGGGATGCCAGTTTACTGATGGGTCGAAGTCAGACGTTGGCGTGGCGTGTGCTTGTGTGTGTAAGGGAGTGACGGTTGCCCATCACCTTCCATCAGGCTATTCTGTGTTTTCTGCAGAGTTATTGGCTCTCGGTTTGGCAGTGGAATGGATCCTTGACCTTCAGGGCACGCATTTCATTGTCTTTAGCGATTCCATGAGTGCCCTGGAGTCCTTGGCGAATTACAATCCTCGGAACCCCTTGACACAACGTGTCCAAGCTTTGCTTTCCCGCTTACCTGGCCGGCGGAAAACCGTGCTTTTCTGCTGGAACCCGGGCCATGATGGGATAGGTGGAAATGAGCAAGCGGATTCGGCAGCGAAAGGGGCCGTTTCTGGCCCGCTCCGGAGGGATCTCGGCCTTGTTCCCTCGGACGTCTTTCCAACTCTGTGTCTGAGGTTACACGCTTTTTGGCAAGCCTTGTGGGACAGTCAAGTCGGTAATAAGTTACGTGCTATTAAAGACACTGTTGAGGAATGGCACTCGGCGTGTCGCCGCAGTCGCCATGAGGAGGTGGTGTTGGCCCGTTTGTGCGTTGGTCACACTCGACTTACTCACTGTTTCCTTTTGCGGGGGGTTGACCCTCCTGAATGTTCTTGGTGTCGACGGCCTCTTACGGTCCGGCACTTCCTTGTTGATTGTCACCATCTTGATGGTGTTCGTCGTCGTTTCCATCTTCCGCATGACATTGCGCGTCAATTGGGTGATAAGTCTGTCGTCCTGTCCGGTGTTTTTCAATTTTTGCAGGAGGTACAGATGTATGACAAGATTTAGATTAGGGGTTTGAATAACATCTCTGTAATGTGTGGTGCAGTGGCAACCCGGACCACTGCACTGTGACTGAGGTTGGCGCTAATGACCAAGTTGTCGACGCGCCATTAAGCCTCAATCGGTAACCGGTTAATTTTCAATTGGATGAACGGTTTAGAAGCTAGCAGCAAAAAAACCGTTTTGTTGTCGCCATTTTGAATGCCATCATGAATTCCCCAAGGGTGCCGAGGCGGCATCATTATGTTTTGGAGTTGTGACATTATTGTAGAACACCTCTGCGCAAAAAAAAATTTGTGCAGACAGTTTATTTAGGTTAGGCCAAAAATCAGCATTTGGCAACTGGACAATTGAATGTGCGCAAATAAACGAAAATTGCAGGCATGATCCAAAAATCTTGTTTTCGAAATGACTGCAAATTAAAGTCGCCCATAATGACAGAATTTTTCAGTTTTGCATGCTTAACTGATAATTTTAGAATGCCACAAATCCGTTTCGTAGGAGGCTTCTGGTTGACGGTATCAATATTAAAGAGAAAAAATTCAATTAGGGTAGTTAAATTAACCAGCGAAACGAACTCGGCATGGCTGAAAAAAAACATTACAGGATCAGGATGTAATTAAAATTTCTTTTATGCCACATCAAGAATTCCTCCACCCATTATGTCATTCTGACAGTGGACACGGCTGGCGATACTATCACAGGAAAACGCAGCAGCAGAGTGTAAAATGCGTGCGTTAAGCCAAGGTTGATCTGAGCTCCACAATTTTTTCTCCCGGAAGTTCATAACGCGTTCTCCCTGACTATTGCGTCATTCCGCCTCCCTCTTTAACTCTTTGAATAATTGTTGGCGTTGGGAGAAAGTTGATTCAGGTCTAATAAAGAATTTTTTACAGTCCGGGTGAGATTTCATGCTCTTAGCGTTGGCAAGTGCCCTAAATGAGTCTTTACAGTCGGGGAACTGCAGTCTAACCAGTCCTGTATCGGAATTATTTTTAGAACTAACAATTATAGAAATCTTACAAACAAGAGTATCGCATCCAATCGTGTCCAATTATTACTGGTTTGTTGAAGGCGATCCTTGCCGGCAAGTTCGCCTTCGTGGTTGATGTGCCCACCCAGTCGTGGGTTTTTAATGTTGTTTTTATACTTGTATTGTGAACAAGACAAAAAAATAAGGAATATTTTGTCGAAAATTAAATCGTGTGGGTTTTTAATGTTGTTTTTATACTTATATTGTGAACAAGACAAAAAAAGGAATATTTTGTCGAAAATAAAATCGTTGTTTCATTTGATGCGATTTTAATTGTGGTTTTATCGTCACCGTCTGAAGTGAAATTTTTAATCCTTAACCTTTCAACCACGAAATAATTGGATAAGTTTCGTTGACGCTGGCATAATTCAGAAAAAAATGGATTCAATAACAATTTCGTCGGTTGGTCTTTAGGTTGATCGACTTGCTCTGTAAGGGCGCGTTTATGCAACGACAGTTGTCTCGCTCACTAGCTTTTACTTGATCAATACTAAATCTGATGGCTGCTTATCGCCTTTACCGGAATATGCGGCTTTCGAGTTGTCTATACGTATTAGTAACCATGGCAACGACACAGACGCAAATCTACTCATCGTGCCTCGGCGTACGATGTTGCAACATTTGAGCGTCGATTTATGACAACAAGAAAACATTTTTTACTGCAGTACAAGACGACAATACTGCATAGGATGGAACCAGAAGCTGCAAATGTTACATTGTACTGAATCATTTTCGGTCTTACTATCTTAATTTTTCTTGCAAATGCTATATTGGTTTAAATTGGGCATTGTGAATCTGAAAACAAATAACAAATCAGTAAAGAATTAATGAGCATAACAAAACTATATACCTAGTTCAAAACACTACACAGAATTGTGCAATGGTCGGTAACAAATCAGGTAACAAAAAAAAAAAAAGGAACGACATTTAACTAACCTGAATAGATGAAATCGAAATAAATATTAGAAGTATTTGTGACCGACCGGGTTATAGCTCAGCGTTTCAATGGTCCAATATTATTTAATGCACGGCGGTGACGTCACGCCAACACATCCCAATGCTAAAAGTGTAGCCGTTATATACGGTTAATCTGAAAACCCACACACGTGACCGTGGGTTAATTTTGATAACCCACACTTTTTTTTTGATAATCTAACACTTTTTCCGTGCTCCACACAACCACTGCTCTACCACGTGACATACTTTGCAAAACTACCGTACACAAAACAAATTCAACCAACATAAATAAGCACATTTGCAACCTGCGACAAAAAAACAAAAACCTCGCGTAGGCTACTATGCTAGGACCCCAGGAATGGTAGGAATGGTCCAATCTTCCAACCTTTCACTCCGACAGTACTAAAACTAGGCTACCGACACTTGTAAACACACCTAAATATACCTAAAAACATACGATACTCAAGCGAACAGCACATTTATAACCTGGCGACATTTTACGCACTAACACGAAAAAAAAACAACCTCGCATACGATGCTAGCCCCCTCCCCACCCCCGAATGAATAGTCCAAGCCGAACCCCCCGACAACCTTTCGGTCCGACGGTACGAAAACTAGCCTACTGATACCTTCTAAACACACTTAAAAACCTACGAGACTCAAGCGAATAGCGCATTTTATACGCTATATCTTATTTAAACTAATAAAGTAGAAAAAATACGGTTTTACCTTAAACACAAATGTCGGTGACTGGGACTGGATATAGGGACGACCTCGCGTACGTGAGACTTTCGCAGACAGGAAGTTTAAACCGGAATTTTTAGTTCAGGAATTTACGTCATAATTCACAAATAAAATTTTCAAATAAATTTTTTTTTAATCTCAAATAACTAGACATGTTGGCTCGACGTCACACCTTAGCATTAAAACACATATCCGTGAATTAGACCGGGTTATCCCGAAATAATTGCTCGTCTGCTCGAAACGGAACAGTCCAAAGATCGAGGGGTAGCAAAATCGAACTCGCGCTAGCGCGCTCGTGCGATTTCGCAACC
>JAHWFP010029555.1:29515-78708 GCA_023313725.1 Lithobius niger
GCAGTCGCCGTGAGGAGGTGGTGTTGGCCCGTTTGCGCATTGGTCACACTCGACTTACTCACTGTTTCCTTTTGCGGGGGGTTGACCCTCCTGAATGTTATTGGTGTCGACGGCCACTTACGGTCCGGCACTTCCTTGTTGATTGTCGCCATCTTGATGGTTTTCGTCGTCGTTTCCATCTTCCGCATGACATTGTGCGTCAATTAGGCGATAAGTCTGTCCTCCTGTCCGGTGTTTTTCAAGTTTTGCAGGAGGTACAGATGTATAACAAGATTTAGATTAGGGGTTTGAATAATATCTCTGTAATGTGTGGTGCAGTGGCAACCCGGACTACTGCACTGTGACTGAGGTTGGCGCTAATGACCAAGCTGTCGGCGCGCCATTAAGCCTCATCTCCCCCCCCCCCCATCAGTTCATTATCTGGAATTGACAATGTTGAATCAATTTCACTCAAGTCAACGAAAGTGGAGCTGACTCAATTAAACCAAATCCGGAATTGACTTATCACTGCTTCCAACACTCGCCATTCGAACACCGTGAGACAATAATAACGGATTTTCCAGTTCGTAAATATGTTACCAGAGCATCAACTGGTGGGTCACCAGGGCTGGTGCCACCGGGGAGGGGGGGGGAGCCCTCCGACCCCGTCGGGGAAGCCTTGCCCTCCTGTCGGGGAGTAACCAAGATTGTCGTCGGGGAACAGCCGGTAGGAGTCTACATGACGACATAAAGTTAGTAAAAATTTGGGGGAAAGAATTCATAATGGGGTTTGCCGTTTTATTTGCCAGTAGTCCTACTGTTACTACCTCATCACCTCCATAATTTAAGAGCTGTCTTAGTTAAAGCAGAAACGTAAACTAAATATGTACAAAACAAAATTTGTTAAGGATTCTAGCTTTCGTCGTTTGAATTCGTGATACCAATGAACTGAGCGAAAATCGTGTACAGTAAGTGGCTAAACTGAAAATTGATTTGCTGCGTTAGACCGTCAACGCCATGATTTAAGAGGCATCATAGTTATGAGACAGGTTTGGGATGCCAACGCCTTACCAGTTATCTCTCTAATAGGAGAAGGCCGGATTTTAAAAACCCAACGCACAATGCGAACTTTGCGAGGGGTCACACGGACCCAAAGCAAACGGAGCAATAGCAGCCCAGTGGTCAGAGTCCCGGCCTCAACACCAAGAGGATGCAAACTCAAATTTAGTGTCAAAACAATACTGGACTTAAAAGAACTCACTGTGCTCACAAATGACTGTTTACCTTTGAGGGCAAACTGTGTGTTCTTGCTAGGGTTATAGACGAAACGTCAGCTAAATTTGTACATAACAAAACTTATGTTTTCCTTCCAAGTTTTCATCAGTTGAAGTCCTGTAACAATTAACTCCATAAAAACCAAGCAAAGAATCAAAATTGAAGACTAAGTTGGCGGTTTGATTTGCTAGTAGCCCTTTTCCTCTTAGCCCATCGCCACCGTAATTTAAAACCAATTCTCAGTTAATTAAGCAATGTCAGCTAAATCTTCCGCCATTTGAAAAGTAAGCAATACTTTTCAAACCTAAATTATTCAGTGTTAACGTTAATTTCGTAGCATTTAAAAAAATTAAATTTATCAGTTAGCCTAATTTAATTGGTAAATAAAATGTATAAAAAAAAAACAGAATTTTGTTCACAGGTTGTTACGACATCTCACGCTATAGAATGTTTGCGAAAAACATTTGCTTAACAATGTGGTGCAAACGTGTCTTAGGAAGCCGAAAATATGCCCTCAAATAGTGTAGAATGCATTAGCTTCCGGGGGGGGGGGGAGCTTACGGCGCTCCCCAGACCCTCTGGCTGGTTTCGCCGGGTCCCTGCTAAAGTACAAGAAATTTTTACAAAAAATGTTCATTATCTTTGGCCCCCCCCCCCCGGCGGGGAATCATGCCCCCCCCCCAATCCGGAGTTGGCTGGTGCCACTACTGTGGGTCACCTGACGTTTCATACCAGGTGATCAGCTAATGTACCTAAGGGAACTCAACCGTATTGTTGCAAACCACAGTCCAGATAGTTTGTGTTTCACTGAAACTAACCTTTGCAATAACAATTTTTATCCACACGTTGTTGGATACTCTTTTGTCTGGAGTGAATGGTTAAGCCTGAAAAAGGCGAGTGGCCTTTTACTACTTAACGAACTCATCGTCTATTTCCTCCACTTGTAGAGCAAACATTACAGAGAATGGGAAGGCTACATTTTTCATACTCAAACTCTCAAATTCTGTGGAGCTATTGACAGTATGCTGCTATACTGAAGCCCCAACCCTCTGAGTGATAGCTCATACTTGGAAGTTCCATAAGCAATCCTATGGTTTTGCTTGGCGACATACTTTTTGGATGTTGACTGGCCAGGCGAAAGCATCCTTCCTTCTGATTTTGCCGTATGAGTTTTATCACTTTATTCCAAAGATACTCATTTCAACAGTAGGTTAACTTTTTCACCAAAGATCAGCGTCTGGAGTCTCTCCTTGATCTGATCGTTGCCAAGTCAGACCGTTTTGCCAGTTAAATCATGCAACTACCCCCTCTTCACCTAAGTGATCACATTTCTATGGCTTTCACCCAGGATACTCCTGATTGCTATCATCACAAATAAGCTTGCCTACAAACCGGCTGACAATGAACTTATTGTTATTGACGGTATGATTGGTAGCACCTACTGGAAATCCGAATGTGGAACGGCTTAATAGTGATGATCAGTGAGAAATTTTGCATCATTTTCGGACAGTGTACCAGGCTCTCGTACATGTATGTTATGAAACGAAGGAGTAAAAAAAATTCCATCCTGCATTTGTTTTTTTCTTCTTTTTTTCACTAAAGCAATTTCCACTGCTGTGAAAAACAAACGAAAGGCATGGACAAGGAGGTCGTGAGAAGGCGGACTCTTAAAATTTTTCCTAATACAGTGGTCTGAGAAACGAGGTCTACACCCCTACAAGAGAGGCAGCAACGATAATGCTGTTATTTTTAGCGAATTCGACGAATACTATCATTCCGTTTTACTACTCT
The DNA here is from genome assembly GCA_023313725.1 of Lithobius niger. Taxonomy (NCBI): domain Eukaryota; kingdom Metazoa; phylum Arthropoda; class Chilopoda; order Lithobiomorpha; family Lithobiidae; genus Lithobius; species Lithobius niger. The sequence continues at coordinate 32,561 of JAHWFP010029555.1, forward strand.
GCCAGGAAACACCAACTTCACTGGTGACACGGAAGAATGGACGGAAGAACATCAGTGCTGATGTCGTCCTCAAACTGTTGCCCGAGTCTAGCACTGTAAAAGTCCTGGTCAAGATGGCATATATCCCTTAATTCTCCGAAGCTTCTGCTGCGGGCTGGCTGTTCCCTATGATTTTCCCAAAGATTGGACAGACGTCCACATTGATCCTAAAGGGCGGACCCATTAACTAATGAGAAAACTATCGCCAATTTCACTGCTGTCTGTTAGTTTTAAGCTTCTTAGGAGAATTGCTGTCGACTTTATTGTTGAATTCTGCTGGAGAAAAAATATTTGCATCCAGGAGTAGCATGGTTTCCTTATTGACAAATCATGCTTAACAAACTTGCTGATTGCTGTTTGTTGACTGACCCAAACTTCTTAACGACGGCATATCTGTTGATGTTGTCTTTTTTGGACGTAAGGGAAGCTTTTGATGTTTAGGAACACGCCATCCTGCTTAGTGTCTTAGAAAAGGTGAATTCACTGCACGGACCAATTCACTGGATTGGTAGCTACGTAAATGACAGAAGACAAAGCGTGGTACTTGGAGGCAGTTACTTACTCCACCTGGCTTCTGTGAGTTCCGCAGTGGCACAAGGCTCGGTTTTGGGTCCAATTCTTCTTCTGTTTGTCAATCATTTACTAACAGTTATAGATTCTATTGGGCCACTGCTTGTGGCTTTCAATTTGATCCAAGGCATCTCGCGCATAATAATGTCTGTTCCATTACGTTTACGGCAACGGTATCCATCACTCAAAAGTGTGACTTTGGTATAGTCACTGACGACAAGTATTAATTGATGCAGTCACAGAGGATGGCAGGGGTGTGGGGCTTTGTTTTCTCCTGAGTCCAAATATCATTAAAACCCTCTTAACAACTAATTTCGTGAGCTCTTCTGGATTACTTTGCCAAAGTTTGGAGGTCCCCACTATCATATCCACACAGGTGTGCTCCAGTAGCGAGTGGGCAATCCCCCCCCCCCCCCCATTATTTTACTGTTTCACCCCCGCTCCAGAAAATTTAAAGCTCTTATGTGTGCCAAAATGGCAAAACGAGAACAGCTTTCAGTGAAACTTAGACGTTTCTTGAGGCCCCTATTTATTTCTAAGATACGAACGTTAATTAGGCTTTGTCACTGAACTATGTTGGCCATTTTAATTTTGCTTTGGTCATGTTTTTTAGACGGCAACAATGTTTCTCTATAGAGTCGCACTGCCTTTCGTCAGTTGTCGAAATAAAGAAGTGAGCAAAGTGCAATACTGTAAGTTATATTCTACACGAACAAACGTGTCAGTTTAGTACAGCTGCTTGTCACTGGACGTTCGTTGAGGCAACTACCGTAATGCCAGCGAGCTCTGGAATTTATTCCACGTTGAGAAGAAGCAGGTTGGCCAAGTCTGGAGTGTTCGTTATTTTAGGGCGTGCATTGCCTTCCCGGAAGCACACCTCTCTGTTAGTCCTTGCTGGCCGCCAGGGCCCTCATATTGCTAGGTTTGTGGTCCATCGCCCAGGTGGGGAGCCACCACTAACTAAATAAACTAGCTTATAAGGACGTGTTCGCCAATAGGCCGATGCATCTTGTCACTCAACCCCCGAGTTCTTAATTGAGATCAACGCTCCTGGGAAGGGTTTCATACCCCCGCAACGTAGTAGCCTAGTTGTTTAAGTTAGAAGTTGCGCGTAACCTAACGAAATTATGTAGCTCTATATGCAGAAGAATTAAGCTTAGTAAAAACAGTTTTAGTTTTAGTTGGAACAGTAGTATAGGTAGAAATGTATCTGTAAAATGCCGTACACTACTGAAAAATGAGCTTTTATGCAGTCGAGCAGGACAAAAATATGCGGATGTGATGACACCTGATGATCATTAAATAAAAAAAACGTGGGAACAGCGGTAGTTAGATTCCACGAGTTCTATCGGAAGTAGGCTAGGGCGTTTGCCATCCTAGTGTAAGTTATTTTTGTTGAGCGTAGCCAAAAGTATGGAGAGGGGAAGAATTGTGAATCTCCCTCCCCAGAGTTGCGTCAGATACCCCCCATCCTCAATATTTGGCTTCACCTTTACACCTTTATACACCTCGATACACCTTTTAGTTGGAGATGATGGAAAGTAAGCGTACAGCCGTCTCGCGCATTTGAAGCAATTATTTCGCGTCGTTACGCATTCAGTGTTTGTATGCGAGAAAACGTTTAAATAAAAAACTTAAAAAAATTTCGTTGTGACGGACTGAAGTTTCTAGCTCACACCAGGCTCTTTGTTTAAACAACAGCAAATCTTTACTTCCCGAGGACCCACATTGTTGCATAGCAGACGTTTGATCTCGTCATATAGTATGTTGGCTGTGGTGATACCCGATGATCATTGAATTAAAACAACGTGGGAGCTGCGGTCGTTTAATTTCATGGGTTCGATACGGAAGCAGGATGGCGTATGGTGAGTTTGTCATCCTTTTCAGTTATTTTTGTTGGTTAAGTGTTTTTTTTTTGGGACTAATAGTCCCATGGGTAAGCAAAAAAAACTGCATTTCGTGAGGAAACACCATCTCTGGTATAGCCTACTGCATGTCCCCACCCATGATAAACTTTTAGGAAGGGGCGCCACCAGAAACTTGTCCAAGAACCACCATGGCGGCCATTTTGTTTAAAAAATGCGTGCCATCCAATAAAAAAAATTCAAAACTATACTAATGTATGGAAGTTTGGTGTAAATTGCTACGTTTTAAAGTCTGCCGAATTCAAAAATAGTGCTCTAAAAATGTGCCAGGACTCCACATAAGAAGGCATCCAAAATGGTGACCAAAATGGTGGCAAAATTCAAGAATTTTGAATATTAGTGTTCAAAAACGTCAGTTCGTGCACTTACTAATAAGTAGCAAACACCAGTCTGTTTTTTTTTTTGGGAGGGGGGGGGGGGGGGGGGGCCCACACAATCACCTTCACACACCCCCCATCACACCCCAGAAAAATTCTCATTCGGAAAAATGGACCTCAGTCGGAAATACTTACGATTTATAAAACGAAATGTAAATGAATAAAAAAATTTATAATACTTTTGCACAGCTTGGGGTAAAAAAATTTGCCCTTAAATCCGTTGATCCCAGTCTAGACCCCAAGGCAATGAGCCGATAACCCCCCCCCCCCCACCATCGCCACCCCTACATGAAAAGTATAACTGCACATACTAACAAACCACCCCTGTCCGTGTGTAACTGTTGGCAGAGTTGAGAGGAGAGGAAGTCTCTCGTTTGGTAGCTTTCTTTGTTTGGGGTGGGTGGGGGGGGGGGGACCAGTGGGTTAAGATGAGGAATTCTGTATATTGTATTTTTTATTCAAACATAATGCGTGTTAGCTTTTAAGTTAAGTAAAAAAAAGTGCACGATTCAAGACGAGTTACATTAATGAGCAGCCAATTTCTAATTTTCTTCTACAGCTAAATTATCTTAACAGACAAAGGCAAAGCTCTCTATTTTTTTATTTTTCTATCGAAAATGATCGTAGAATGAATTTGTAATTCTGCCTTTATTTAACGTGTAGCGCTGCCTTCCAAATCCGTCATCTTACCAGGAAAATATCGGAGCCTTCCGTATACTACAGCTACTCTTCTAGTAAGCACTACCCCTTTGCTTGCGAAACGGACTCACATGTTTGTCGAATTGATACTACACAACTATTACGCCGATCACTACAATGATTACCTGATTAGCAGGAGCCGCTATTTGCTCGATATAACTGCCAATATAATTGTCAATATGCGTAGAATACTGGGACAGTTACCGGCGAAGCGCAAAGTTGCCACCATTTTTTTTTATCGGTTTGCCCGAAGAAGAACGACAGATAGGACTCAGTTTTCCCTACGATGGTGTCAAAACGTGAAACTAACTAGTTCAATTCCGGTTCAACTTCTTTTCCATACAAATGCATAATTGGCAAAAATTCTTGGTCAAGGACCTAGACCCATTCATATGCAAACGATTTAATCATAAACTGTTCAATACCAAAACCTACATTTTGATGAGACGCTGTTCTCATCAAATACCATGGTTAATTGACGATATTTCTTGCACTTCCGGCCTGACGCTAATAAGTGTTACGCATGACCCGTTCGAATAAACTACTCGAGTGGGACGTGACGTCACTAGACAATAGCCCACGACGTGAGCCCCTGTCTTACCCGACTGTATCTCAAAATCTGCATTTATGCATAAAATGCATAAGCAGTTAAAAATCGGGATGCAGCGAGGAAAGTAGGCCTATCCGAGGCGTAATTTAATTAATTGTAGGTGCCTCAGATCCGGAGGAGTAAAGGTACAAACAAGCACGCGCATCGTACCTTTGTAATGGTGTAGATGAACGGGTAGCTGCAAGAACTGGGGCGTGAGGCGTCCGGTCTCAGCTGTACATCTCTGGCTTCTTACAGACCTGGGTTCGATCCTGGTGATGGAAAGTGTACATGTACGGGTTTTTTTCTGGTTGTTTCCCCTCCCGTTACACGAGGATTTCCTCCAGGTACTCCGGTTCCTCCCTCAGGTGGAGAGCAGGTGAGGCAAAGGGAGAGAGCCCTAAACCCTTTTCTACCTGGCCTCCCTAATATGGGTCCAGAGCTGGTCTTCACTCGGGAAGGGTCGGGCTCGCTTTTCAAAGATAGTGAGGCCTTTTTCTACCGGTCCGACTCTAAATCTGAAAACTTAACGCCTAAACTCGGTACAGCAGTGACGCCAACATTTCCATTGTGCCCGTGACTGCTACAGAGTGCACATTGGGAAGGAAAAAAACTAAACCTTTGGATCGAAAAAAAAAGTGCAGGCCCATCATACGGGAAACGTTCTGGAGGTCTTTTCGCTATTCATTCAAGTCTGGAGTGTGCCCATAGTGCCTTCCCCGCCCCACGACGACGCCTGTTCGTGAACCGTCTCACTGAATCTTTCTTAATCAATGAATCACATAAATCAACGTATAAATAATAAAACACTTGAATCAACACAAATTAATTAAGTTAATCCCTACAAAATTTAGTTTTACTTGTGATGGCTGTAACATTTACTTCCTCGGAAATCCGTTCCTACTTTGTAATTACGACGCCCCTTGCTGCTTGGAATACACCCTTCTGCAGGTTTTATGACGGTAATAAAGTTGGTTCGGCTTCGGGGTTGTTGACGGTTCAAATTGGATCGATACCTGCCCACCGTCCATTTACATCGAAAAGTCGAGTAGCTTGGGGTCACTGCCAAGGGATATTAACCATCTTGTAAAGTAGATTCACTAGTTTTGGTCGAATGGTTTTACTGGAAGCGACGTTAAGGATTTGGTTTCCAAGATGATTCTTGGCCATATTCCACCATTCATAATGTGCGCACACCCCCGAGGGGGGGGGGGGGGGGTTCATTTTTTTTAACTTTGACCCCCCCACACCCCCCCCCCCCTACCGTGGACGTTTGACAAATGATCGTAGGGTTGGGACTCATACCTTCTGAGTTGCGACGGCCATTTGTCACGCTGCGAGTCGTCCATGGACGTGTTAATTCGTAAGCAGTAGCGTAGCATTGCAACGACCTTGAACAGAGGATGGAGTTTTGTTTTTCAAGCCGAGGCCGACTGGTGTAGATATTGCTTGTCTTGCGTCCAAATCCACGTCAGTTCTCGCACGTGTAGGAAGTTAATGCCTCTTAGCATTGCATTGGTAAAATAGGATTTTTGTTGAGTTACATCAACTGCCCTGGAACCAGGAGGTAAAAGCAGCAGCTTCTTTCTCAGAAGAACTTCTGTAATGAAATACAAAGCTAGAGTTGCAACATGGATTTGTTTGTGCGTTGGTTTTTCCTGGGGTTTTTATCATAAAATTGCAGTTTTTCTATGTTCGGTTTGTAAAAAAAAAAATCCTCGTTGAACCAGTTCTAAGGGAAAATAATACCGTGAAAAAACAAATTTTTTTTTGGCTTCGTGAGCATTTCTTTTAATTTGCAAAATTGACTCGTGGCCATACTTTTAATTATTGTACAACAGTAGTTGTTTACCCGTCAAAAACGTGGCAAATTTATAGTATGTACAAATCCACAAGTATTGTGTGCGAAATATCGATTGTGTGGTCTGAAAGGTAAAATTCGTGTAAAAGAACAAATTTCACCGTTTAAAATTGGGTTTAGCTTAGCGTAGCGCGCGTTTTAACGGTGCAGCCGCCCAGGAAAAAAATGTGACTTTTTTGTCTTGATGAATTTGTACAGCGTACAGTGGCATTGTGTGCTACATCTAGTTGCCTCAGCAGTTCAGTTTTTAAGTTACTCGACTGGTTCATGAAAATTTTCGGCTAGCCGATCTTAGCTAACTATTTCTTCGACAGCTATCAGTTTAAATGGGGCAAGGTGGCCTGATGACCGTCTCAAGTGCCAGAGACCCTGGGTTCGAGTCCGGTCTCATCCCTGGCATTTTCGGGAAGAGAAGGGCCCTGTGGTATCGCGTGCTCATGTAGATTGTGGCATGTAAAAGAGTCTTGGAATTTCCGATGGGAATTACGTAGCAATATTGTCCCTCTCTCCTTCTGGCGCCATGGCTACGGCTGGAAGTGCATCAAAAGCTTAAGCTATCAGCTTAAGTGAATTTCGGCGGCTATCGGGTTAGCCTACACTAATTTTGGCATTTCCTACGTGAGAGCAATATAAAACTTTTTTTAAGCTAAAGCATTTATTATGCATACAGGTTTTAGTTTTATGCCACATTTAATGGCAAAAGGTAACTGATTGTACCCTTTGGGAGCACGTAGGAGAGAACATTATGCGAAGGCATCCAATTGGCTTAATTAGTCTTTGACTCAGGTACAAGCAGACAATTTTATGAATGTACATACATCCAGAGGAAGAATGTTCAATTCTCGAAACAGTGGAACAAACGAAATGTTTGTTTTATTAACACATTGTCACTACTTACTGGGTTCTTTTTTGTTTTGCTTTGTTTTTTTAATAAACGTTTTTCACAGTATATATTTTAATACATTTTGCTTATATGTTATTCAAATTTGTTATTGCCCCACGCTCTTGTTTTTCTCAAGCAGAACCCTTTGTAAGCTTGTATTATAATTTTATCCATAATTTTTGTGTACTGCTTTTTAACACTTGGAGCAGTAAACTTCAGTTCACTTCACTTCATAGGTTGTAATGGTAAAGGAAACCAATCCAAATGACAAACATACGCAACGTTAAATTTAAACACATTTTTTTTTTAGTTTTCTGCGAACTTGGTTAACCCGTAAATCCGTAATCTAAATCATTAAAAACGTTCGATGTGTACGTCTACGTGTACTCCACATGAACTAAAGCACCTACAAAGATAATAGTAGTGCTTCGGATATATGCGTATTTTCATTGCTGCAACTTGATTTTTTGACCCGTAAATACGCGAAAATTGGCTCTGAAAACTGCTCTTGACGTCCAAATTCTAGTTTGCAAAATTCATGTTCACGCAAACTTCCATCAAACTTACAGAAAGAAACTTGGTTGGAAAAAAAAATAACCTAAAAAGACGACATTTTTGCACTATCATACGAGAGATTTCCACTTCCGTTTCTTGCTTTGCTCTATCAGTGTTTCATTTAGCGCCACTCTAACCTTCGTAGGGGCCTATACTTCCGGAGTAGCAGGCATTTCAAGAAACAAGTGAGGAAGCTTGACCTATCTAAGTATCTTTTCAACTTACTGTAGTGCTTTGCTTTGATATGCTTTAAAATTTGTGTCGTGCATCAGTAGTAATTCTCAGTACCCTTTGACTTTCCATGGCAATAAATTTATTATTATCAAGGCTTATGCAAGCCTCAGCGTGAACTTCAAACTCTAAAACCCATTAGCTTCTTCCCCCAGTATTAAAATAGATATACTAAAGTCGGTATTTGGGGTAGTGTCTTAACTATTTCACTGCATTAAAAATTTAAATGACAACAATCGAACTGTTTGACCATTCTTGTTGGTCTTGTTGTTGGGACTTTTTGCCCTTACCTGGGGATCGAACCATTTCCACATTTCCACTTTTGTGGTACGAACAAGGCCCACGGGCTTTTGAACATCATTTTAGAGTGACTACAACATTCTTCTTGTTATTTTTCTTGGGGAAATTTTGCTCTCATCTTAGAGATCGAACCAATGAACCAATTTGTGTAGCTTAAAATATAGGTATTTACAAGGGTCTGCGAACGCTATTTAATGTGATTACAATCAATATTTTTGTTGTTGTTCTTGTTGGGACCTTTTCTCTCACTAGCGATCGAACCAGTGAACCAATTTATTAATTTTTATAGCTTAAACGTAAGTATTAAAGGGGGGGGGGGTGGATTGAGGCTTAATGGCGCATCGACAGCTTGGTCAGAATTAGAAAAAGGATCAGAATTATAACAGTTGTTTTAAGTTGATTACAATGAAACTCTTACAGTTTGTTATTCATGTTCGGACAAGAAAATAAATAACATATTAGTAATAAAAAAAACAGCTTAAGCTTATAGAATACGGAATTAAGCCTTAAACCGAAAAACAGGCAACTGGTGTTTACTGTGGTTTAATTAGATACCTTACAATTTGTAACACACTACCAAAACAGGGACAGAAATAATATTCACTAAATTTTCGGTGAGATTGAAAACTCCAGTCTTGTATTAAACAGTCCTGTGTCTTCCGTTCACCTTCTTCAAAGTAAAGGAATCTCAAAAAAACCGTTGGAAGATCGCACTGTTGGAGGACCTTGGCGTGAGTTTCGGAAACTGCTGACTTTACGAGTTCCAACAATGTGATCTTCGGACTTTTTTTTTTTGGCGATTCCTTTACTCTGAAGAATGTGAACGGAATACCCAGGCCGTTAAATACAAGACTGGGGGGTCTTCAATTTCACCTAAAATTTAGGGAACATTATTTTTGTTCCTGTTTGTGGTACTACTGTGTTCCAAATTGTTAGATGTAAGGCCTAAAAAAACTTCATGCTCTAATTGCAGATAAAAGAAAAAGACATATAAGCCATCACCACCACACTAATCCAGCTTTTTTTTTTTGGACGCTGGAGATTTTTTTACACGCTTTAGTGCAACACTGATATATTAGTGCCACGCTGATGCCTTACATGTCTTTTTCTTGTATCGGTTCCATTAGAGCGTTAAGTTTTTTTTAATACTCCGTCATTACAAGCGTTTCTTGACGCGCATACAAGCAGAAAAGAAAACCGCACTGGTGTGTCCCCGATCGCGCGTAAAATGGGAGATAATGACCAATTAACTTGGCCTATTTACAAATAACCAGTTTGGTAATAGCCGGAGTGGACAAAAATCCGAATTTCCGCGCGACTCACGCGGAATAGTTGAGCCTACACCATCTGCACCGCGCTGCTGATGATTCGTAGTCGATTATGGATAAACGAAAAGGAAAAAAAAAAACAGTTTTCTTTTCTGCATTGGTGTGTACGCGCGTCAAAAAATGCGTGTGCATGGAGCCTACATTCGTGTTAAAGCGTTATTACTTCCAATTATTATTATTATTATCCCGCGTCAAGCGCGAGGTCGCAAGTAGCTAATCCCGTTTGACGGTTAGTAGTGACATGACGCAAGATGCATGCGTGAAAGCATTCTAGATCAGGTTCCATTTTGGCGAAACGAGATTCGGCGAAACTAAACGGGATTTAGTCCATCCAGGGATGGGAAAGTTGTGCAACACAAACCAAGCACTCTTTCTTCTCCTTGTTTTTCCTCTCCCGTTCAACGACTCAAGTAACGATTTGATTACTTGTCCCTTGTATGGCAGCATTCTACGTATTAGTTTTCGACGTTGGCGCTACTGAAGAACATCTTTATACTTTGGTAAACGATTCCCAAGAGCTGGATTCCACAGGGGCTACTTTGTGTTCCGATTTCTGACGCAAGAGACAGCCACTTCAATTACAAGTTGAAGACAAAAACGGCAAGTCAATAAACCAGATCATATACGTTTGATTTTCACCTTTTGATGTCAAAGTTGGAAAATGACTAGCTCGCTGAACTGGTTTTGAACTTGGAAACCTGTGGTATCTTAAGGTAGTTTTGAACTTTGAAACCTGTGGTATCTTAAGGTGGTAGAATTTTGAACGCGATCGGTTCATTGTTCGCTGATCCGTTAAAAGTCGTTTGGGCGAAAATCGGTGCCATTATCAGCTAGTCTGAAGTTTCAAGATGGCACCGATTTGGCTCAGACGACTTGTAATACGAAACGAAATGAAAACTTAGGCTTGGGAGTAAAGTGTACAGTTTTAAATAAACACAAATACCCAATATTTAAAACCATGTTGCACTTGCGGTTATTATCAAGGGATAAACTAAAAAAAAAAAAATTACCAACGTTAGTTATCAAATTTAAAACATTTAATTTCTACCTTTGGGTACTTGTGTTTATTTTATTTAACACGAGACAAAGTGCTTAACAAATTGTCCCAAACATAAGGTTAGGTGGAATTTATAGTGGTGGGATTATAATGCTAATATCCTAGCCCAAATACTTCCAGACATGTTTTTGAGTAGCTTCATAATGCATTTTTTTCAATTAATTTTTTGTTTTGTTTTTGTTGTCAACTTCAAGTAAACTAATACCCGTAAAAATGAACTGGCTCAATTTTGATCCAGTTAGTGTGCACTATGCTCAGCTACTCGTTTGTTTTGCACTCGGAATAAAATGTGCATATCTAGCACAGCAACTATTAAAACAAGGACGCACTAACACTACATGAGTAATTCGACGTGTTGTTAGGTACAGAAAAGGAGGATAGAAATTACTGTGTGATTGGCGTATGCAGTTGGAAAGGCATCATAAACTCAGGACACTATACATTTTGAATGTATGGTGCACTGAAAAGCATACATATGGCACATTACATACAAAAAACACCCGTCTTCTACTTTTGCTACTGCAATACGGCAAATGAGCGATCACGCAAAAAACGACCAGATAAGTAGTTCTCATCACACGCTAAGTACTATTTTTGTTACAAAAAAAAAAAAACAGAAAAATTTCGTTCCTTTACAGCTTCCCGTCCTTTCGTTCTTTTTCATCACGCTTTTAAACTTTTTAAATTTACTTTGCAGTAAATCCGACATTAGATGGGGAGGGGGGGGAGGAGAAGGGTTCGTACTGCATTGAGGGTACGCAAGGTTGATTACTTTACATTTATTTACTCTTTTTTTTTTTTGTGTATTAACCGACAATAAAATAACACACGAAAATGTCACACCACAATTTCTAGCGTTTGTTTAATCTTTGCTGCTTAATTTTTGTGTGTGCTGGATTTACAGCAAATCCAGTTTTATTTTTGAACAATCAAGTTTTTTTAAAAAAAAAAGAGAGAAAAATACCCTCTCCCTCCACGCACGCCAGTCTTTCACACAATTCAACGATAGTTGAGGCTAAACAAACGCTGACGTAATTTCCACCAAAAATTAATACCAAAAATGGTTCATCCATACGACATACCTTTACTAGATGTACTTCTTCCATCCTTCTCTCCTAAACGAAGCCTATGTATATTGTTCCCCTATAGTTCCCGCTACGGTTCAAGACAGTTGGTGCTGATTATATTCACCCTCTCTTCCGGTGCCGGTCCTGCCTGCCATAAGTACAACGCAGTTGCGCCTCCAACCCACCTTCCCCCAACCTCCACGTTATATTTGGTATTGAGACGCAAATTAGGCTAAGGTACGCTCATCATCGTCGAAAACGAAATTTCTTAAAATGACGCTATAAATAATTAAACCTTTGTGTAATGCAAAGTAATATTACGTTAAAAATTTTTTTAATGAATATAAATAGTCTGAGCGATGACGTCACAAAGCCGAATGATCCCCACGTTTATCGAGCGTTACTCGTGTATAGCTTCTAACCGACCCTCGGCTCTGTGACTGAGGTTGGCGCTAATGACCAAGCTGTCGACGCGCCATTAAGCCTCATCTCCCCCCCCCCCCGACCCTCGGCCCACATTTCCCCGAAGTTTTTCAATACCGCCACTGCCATTTTACGCTAAAATTTGCGAACCGCACACGTGTAACGTTGACGTCACAGCACTGTGTGTACTATGGACGATGGTTTTGCGTTGAAAGACCTCGTTAGAGGTTAGCACTTTGTTTTCTCAAATCCCTAGTGTTTTGATATTTTACAGTGCAACTGGCCCACCCACGTACTTGAATTTCGTCGGATCAGAATTGAACAAATGTGTATGGTTTTTTAGATGTCGCTGAACCGATTTGCCTTCACCCGTTTTTTGGGCACAACCACATTAATTCGACGTGTGACACGTCGAATTAAAAAAGGCATCGGCTAAGCCGTATTAGATGAACCTGGTGCAATTTTTATTTCATCGATTCTTTTAAGGCTTTGATTTTTTTCTTCTTTAGGATGTAACATTCCTGCTTTAGCCACAATTACGTAACGCTAATACCTAAATAGTTGCTTCGGTACGCTCTTGGCTTCAGAAACCCAGAATTATATCGTTAAGCCTGGAAAAACGGGGCCGATTTTAAAGCCCCAAGGACAACGTGATCAGTAAAGGGGCTCCCAGGGACCCCGGACAAAGTGTGCAGCAGCTGCTGATGACCAAGATAATCGAAGACCCCACCCAGTCAATGTACATATAGCACCTAAAAATATATTCACTAGTTTTATATTACGTCATAAAAGGTTAAGGGCCAATTGCTTGCTTTGCCTACAAAAGGGTGTTATGATTCCCCCCCCCCCCCGTTTAATTGCCTGGGTTGTAAAATCCATATTGTAATATCCAAGATGGCGGACGAAAGGGGTGTCAGACGAAAGTCTAACTGGAAAATCGTCTAATGAGATAATTGTCTTTTATCTGCCTAAATAAAAAAATCTGGAAAGTCATCTAAACGGAATATCGTATAATGGATAAACGACTAACTGGATAATAATATACCCGCGGTTTCTGATGTTATATGTATAGCCGCAGCGAGCACGGTAGCGCGAGCGAGGCAGGAACATTAGACGATTTTCCATTATACGAATTTCGTGTTAGACTATATTTTCCGTTATCTGTTATAGTATATACGTTCTTCCAATTATGTGATTTTCCAGTTAGACTATTAGCCCTCGCCCCGGACGAAAAGTAGCGTCATTAAGGTAGTGTTTCGCTTGTTTCGGACAGTAAACTTGAGTTGCAGCCATAAGAGCCGAAGAGTAAGTAGCAGGGATGCGTGCGTGATACACCCCCCCCCCCCCAACCAAAAGTCTCTTGAGTCGGAAACATGGACTTTACTGGAATATAGGTGGCTAAATAGCAACAACAAAAAGTAAGTCGAGAAAAATGGGGCTCAATGGTAAATTTAAGCCTCACACCCTCCACCCCCAAATATTGTTTTCGACACAACATTGGCCATCATTTTCCCTCTGATATCACTACTTTCAATGGTAGAAACTTAGTGGGTCCCTTTACCTTTACACGGTTTTTGCACGATAATTTTCATCAAGCAAGATCATATTGACATTTGGCTTAATGGTAACCCTGTCTGGGCAGAATTCGTCATTTACGTAATTGCTAAAAAAAAAATAAAGACTGAAACCCCGTAATTGGTGCAGGGGCAGTTGGGGTACAGGGGCAGTTGGTGCAGGGGCAGTTGGGGGAAGGGGGAAGAACCAGCGAGGCCTACTGTTCGCAGAACTACTAGTTTCCGGGATCAAGTCGAACTTCGTGCGGCCATGCCCCAGTATGGTTCTTGACTCGCAGGTTGGTAGCCCGTAGTGCCAAGTTCTCAAAACTGGTTTTGATTGGCGCTAACTAAGGACGTCCACGTTACCACGTATGTATACCTCGATGTATACAGTTAAGTTTCCTTCTTGTCCATTCTTTAGGTGGTTATACTGAAGACAGTTGATGGCTGCAATTAGACTCAAGCGATAACGACAAACGGGAAATTAGTTGTAGCTATAACCTTGACTTCATCCGGCGACAAATCGACACGAGGAGTTACTCACTCGTGAACCGAGAGGTCACGGACAAGTTTTATCACTTACTTCAAACGGTCTCAAGTTGCAATTTTAAAATTAAGCTGTTTGTATTTGCGGTTGTGGGGCTTCGCTGGACTCGGTGGCGCCTCACGATGCGATGCCCCCAATCAACATAACCCGCTTAAATTAACGTAAAACCTTAATTACAACCCGGAAGAAAGCAGAACAAAAACTTTGGCATAATTTATATAGGTTCTTTAATTAACAAAAGCGGTTTGCTGATCCGTTTAGGACGACAGTTTGTGGTTTCCTTCATGTGATAAAACAAAGGAAGGATGGAAGGCTCTGTTTGGAAGGGAACGCCAACACATTGGTTATTTGCGCCCATACCTGGACGAATCTAGCCTTATTATGCCCAATGATACAGAACGCAGCTGAAAGTTACAAATCAGTAAAAATAAAAATATATATGTGCTAAAACGGTTTCATGTGATCGTGGACGTCGCGCTAACACATGGCCGTGCTAAAAGTGTATTCGGTTATATGGGGTAACTGTGGGTTAATTTTGATTAACTGCACTTTTACCGTGGGTTAAACCTGGTAACCCCCCACTTTTGACAATAACAGAGTTTTCGCCGCTTCACAGTAAAATGCGCGTCATAACGCAAAGCGAAGTGTTGGGATGTCAGTGTCAGTGTTGGGGATGTCTGTTTTTCGTATCCCCCAGAAAACGGAACTGGCGTTAACAGTGAACCGGCCCGTAGACCAGCCACGGCCGCAATTACATTTTTGGGGGCCCACAGCAAACCGCAAAACGAGGACCTTTTTCCAACAATTTTCAGAACGTTAAGAGGCATTGATATTTGTAATTTTTTTTGTAATTTCGTCCTCCTCTCGTTTTTATTTTATTTTTTCACGTAGGCCCCTAAACCTATTGCGGTAATTAAACGTTGAAACTTGAATTCTATTACAGCCTAAAGTAAAAAAAAAAGTTAAAATATTACCAGGAGATGTATTTATACAGGACGTGGGAGGGTCATTTTTCCTGAAAGCGAAACCAATTGCAGCAATTAGAATTCATTTTTGCAAACAGGGAAAATAATTTTTTTTTTCGCTAAGTAGGAAAATAGTAATAGTAAACGGGATATCCTTTACTGTAGAGTTTGACGTAGGTCACCCGGTTAAAGTCAAAATTTCGAAACTTATTTCTCGATGCTTAATTTATCCGCCGTCTTTCTGCATTTTCCACTCAAATTTGGTATACTATAAGCGTTGTTGGACTTGGTGAACATGGCTACCTCCTTTTATTAAATTCCGATTTGTCACATCTCGAGTTTCATTTTTGGCTTAGGTGGAGGTGGATGTTGGACACATTTTAACATGGTCTCTACCAAAAATAATTCAGTTTGTGTGTCGTCGTTGTGAAGGTAATGGATGAAAATATCCGCCCCTGACAGCAGATTATAAAAACCAAAAGGTCGTATAAACAAAATACTAACAAAACAAAATACGCGATACAGTGAATAACGAGCCTTATGAGATTAAAACAAAACTCCCCGGTATCCATAATTACAAAGCCACCATCTTGTACGAGCCACCATCTTGAAAAGGAATCCAAGGTGACTACTGATCTTTAAATGCGGTTAAATGGTAAAGATGTGAAAACCTTTTTTCCAGTTTTCCAGCTGGTGAAATTTTTTTACTTTATTCATCACCCTTTCACGATTGACTGATATTGTGTAAGCTTCCAACATGAGCCTTAATTTTTTTTTCAATAGGCTCATGGTAGACAATATTGGATCTTTTAACATCTGCAATGTGAGTATTCGTATCCACATGTTTTGCCAATGCTTATGGCAAGTTTGATGTTGAAGTGGCTCCTCCATGATTTTTTCCATGTACATGTGGGTACGAGTAATCACATTGTAGATGTTAAGGGAACCAATATTGTCTACCATGAGCCTATTGAAAAAATAAAGCCCGTGTTGAATGCTTACACAATATCAGTCAATCGTGAAAGGGTGATGATTATAATAAAAAATTTTCACCAGCTGAATAACTGGAAAAAGGTTTTTCACATCTTTTACCATTTAACCGCATTTAAAAATCAGTAGTCAGCATGGCTTCTATTTTCTCAATTGTACATTTGATTGTTTAAATTAAAATCCTAAATACCAATTAAATTATCGTTAAAGCACGCCAGCACTTAAACAGATGCTTATTTCTATTAAAAATCATCAATTTTTATCCGTGTACATTTTAACAAGTAAAGTGAAACTTCAGTCATATAAACCCTTTTTTTACGGCACACTTGACGTTTTTGTTTATTATTCATGTACCTTTTTTACGGCTATGGCGTTGTACCACAAAGCTTTATGTCCTCGGCGATTGAATTGACGTGATGTTTGTTGTCTTTCTTGCTGCCCACTTTGAAACAATTTAGCTCAGCTGTGAAAGCCTGCATCTGCGAAATAAATACGCCATTCTTTCGTTTCTATATAGATGCCAATTTCGACGTATGCTTAGTTTGGTTTAAAATTATATACGTTTAGCTGAAACACTGATTCTCTCAATTCAATTCAATTATTTATTCAGAGGCCTTGACCCTAAGTCGCACGTCCATGATTCTTTCTTTTGAACAGATTCATTAGGAGCCGTGACCCAAAGCCGTATGCCCCTTCTACTCTAGCTACACTACAGTTGATTCTTTCAATTTACCCATCAACAATCAACTTTTTAGAAAAGTCATAACACGTACACGAAGAATGGATCTGGGGTTTGCTGAGTGGCATTGTTTCCTAATTACAATTATTAAACAATGTAAACCAATGAAACTGTTACTTCAGGGTTCCCGAACTCCGGAATGGCTGGGCCAATTGAAATAGTGTTTACACCACAGCACGAAACAATAACATGCCTGCGTCTAATGGTTTAAAGATTACTCATTGCCACGGCAACGTGAAGTCTCGATACCGTGTACATAAATGAATAGGCCCGCTCTCGAACCCATCTCTCTGTTAGCTGCTACTTACGAAATTAAAACTGCTGGTAAAAGTTAGATCTAAACCTTGCCTGAAAGTTAACACATATACCTAACCTACAATTGTGATGGTTACTTCTTTTATATTATATAATAGAGATCGCTGTTACAGTGCGTGATAGAGAAGTGTACCTCAACATTTTCTTTGGTGACTGAAGTTTTATATCAGCGGAAGCATTGTGAACCTTTTGAATCTACGGATTATAGTTAAAACTATCGTACTGATGATTGTCTGGCTTGCAGTTATATGCCTTAGTATATTTTAATCTAGGGAAGACACTTTACACAGCAGTTCCTTTAAACAATGTAAAAATTATTGTCAGCAGCAGCCCAAACAACAGTGACTAATGTGCCGTTTTATTTTTAGTCGTAGGCGATGGCCTATATCTTTAGTGTGGGCTGTGCTGCAAGTAACTAAACAGAAACTAAATGATGGAGCAACCGAAAGCCTATCAAAATAAATATGATACCTACTTTAGGCCTACTTGAAAAAAAAAGCTAAAATAAGAAAAAGGTCAGCGTAGAGCTGCAGTACGTCACACCTAAAGGTAAAGCACCTAGACATAGCCAATTGAGTATTGCAATTAAGATTTTTAAAGAGCATTGCTAAATATGGTAAAGTCATTAAAATAAACACTTAAAGTCATTAAAATAAACACAATAATTTAACTGTAAATTTGAAATAAACTTTTGTTTACTCCATTACAATAGGCCCAAATCTAGCTTCCTATTATCACCTCCATTAACATGACCCGTCACAGACGGAGATGAATGTATGACTGAGTTGATGCTTTTACTTTACCCATGTGCAAAATTATTAGGCCTAACAAGTGGTTACTATTTTTGCTGCTGACATGAAATATAGAAAGAATTTCTGTTATGTCTATGTGTAAGTAAGAGCACAAAACAGTTGTGGAACACCACTAAGAACTTGTGACTGAGTTTACCAAAGAGTTCCTACCTTTCTTTTTAATATTTGAGCTCTCAGTACCGGACGGGCCAAAAAAAAACCGCCGCTGGCTTATGAAGAGAAGCAAATACAGACTTCTGGTTGCAAAATTTCGAAACTTTGGATCCTTTTTCCAAACTTTTTCTGAGGATGGAGTTTTTTTTTGACAGACTCCCTATTTTGAAACCAGATGTTGCGAAAGTCAGTGGGTCTAATAATAGGTCAGTGAGTAATTTTTGGACTGTGGGTCGTTTTGGGTCACTGGGTCAAGTTGGGTGGTCTGACCCATTCATCCGCTCAAAAAATCGTGATCCAATGACCCATCCCATCCCTGGATTAGAAGATGCTGACCACTAGACTGTGCGTGGCTTGCTTTGCTCGAAGGAGGGGGGGAACCCCTGACAATGAACCTGGAGAGTCAACTTTTTACCCCGTCTTTTAATTGTACTGTTTTTAATTCGATGTGTCACACGCCGAATGAACGTGGTTTTGTGCCAAAAAAGGAGCCTTGAATAAATCGGGTCAGCCAGATCTTTTCAAAAACCAGACACATTTCTTCAAGTACATTTGTGGGTGAGTTACAGGTTAGAAGGTAAACAAAAAACCTGGGGATTTCATATATTTAGTAAATCGCAATTAAAATCTGCTAACCTCTAACGATGTCTTTCAACACGAAACCGTTGCCCATAGGACACGAACTATTGTTTACCGTAAGAATATTACAGTGAATAACGGTGAGTAACTTACATTTCGGCGGGTAAGCTCTTCAGTTTTGCGGCTGGTTAGAGATGATACTTCGACATCGAGGTGGCTCCACTCTTATGGCGAAGAACAATACAAAGCGAGTCCCCATGCACTTACCCTTGGCGGTAATCCGGATGGTACACTGAATTTTGACGTGGAATCTGAATGGTACATTGAATTTCGTTGCGCGCTTAGACTTGACTGTTAATTATTGCGCCAGCCTCACTGCTTTTCGGGTGCGGTATACTTCAGTATTTTATAATGCTTATTTTGTGGTGTTGTTTGTTATTGAACGAGTGAACAAAACGAACGATGTCTGTTTTTACAGATGGGTAAAGAGTGGGGCTTATTAATGGTCCGATGCATCAGGACCCAGTTTCTTCAGGACTAATTGACATACACAACATAGGGTTCTGGACCCTATCTGGTCGGTGATTACATCGTCGCACACAAAATTCAGACGCATTTGCCGTATTGTAGTAACAGAAGTTAGGAGACAATTTTTTTTTAATATAATGTGTAATACAGGTACTGTTCTGTACACCACACATTCAGACTTTTTAGTAAGTGTCCTGTTAGGATGTCTGCCTTTCCAACTGCATACGTAAATTGCACATTTTATGTTACTCTACCAAATGACACGTCGAATTGCTAAAGCAGTGTTAGTGCATCCTTGTTTGTTTTTTTATGAGGACGTTGCTGAAAGGGTTCAACTTAGTGGTGGTCCCTGTGATGAATCCTATAATGTTCAGTATAAGATGATGTTGGTGTAGCAAACTAAATTGAAGCAGAGTCAGTTGTTTGACTTATGACTGTACATTCGTGTGAAGGAACACGCTTTACAGCTGAACTTTCGAATTTTGCCATACCACATTTTGTACAATTACGGTGACGAAGCTGCAGGTGCAATGCAAGCGTAAGCGGTAACTTTATGCGTTCTCTAGCGCCTATTTCTGTGGTTTCCTAAGAACATTTTTCAACACATTGTTAAAACACAGTTGCGCAAAAATCTGAAGAAAAGGGCTCCTCATTTTTTATACCTACTCACGATTTCCCTGAAGTTACTTTATACTACGCCTGCAAACGACGAAAAAATACGACGGAATCCTTCGTACGTTTCGTTTTCGTTTAGGACAGATTTATTAATTTTTCTGTATAATAACTCAGACGACCTTTTAAACCATGGCGGCTATGGGAAGAAATTTTTCCTAGCGAATAAAACGTCAACTCAAGTTTTGCTTTGGACTATGCATGATCTTCGCTAACTCCGCCCCCCCCCCCTCCCCGGTCGACTGCGTTTCGAAACGCAGCCGTTTCTTTATCACGCATGCATCACAACATAAGCACACACTACATTTCAGAACTTGCTAGTTGCTATTATCAAGCCCTAAATGCAACGTCGTGCGGTTCCTGTTCGTTAGAGCTCGATGACGAAGCTGATATGTGTTTCGAAACGTCGCATTTATGCTATTTATTGTGGTCAGTAACATTCCCTTAGTTGTACACCGTACACCGTACTGTTTACATGACGTATACGCCTTTTGTTTGTCTAAATTACCAAAGAATTTAAATTTGTGCAACCTCATACCATGATCACCATTCCACCACAGCATCATTACTTCCTGATGCTATACTCGCCCAGAATAACGAATACACTGTGGAATGTAGGCTATAGTAGAATTTATTCGAGCTGATTCATGAATTACGCTGCTGCACGATTCCAACATCCCGATAGCTATTTTTGAAACGTTGCTGAAATTTAGTTTATTTAGTACGGTCAGTCTTGTACGCGTGACGTACTATTTTGTCCATTTGACCAATAACGGATGTATGTATACACTAAAGAATAACTGAAAGCGTGCATCATTACGAAGCCACAAAAGTTCCGACCAATATGACGTCATCTCAATTCACTGCCGTCATCTCAATTCACTGCCGTAACACAAAAAAATCCTAATGTGCTTCTGCCCTCCTATAAGTTAATACGAGCCGGAAGTTGCCAAATTTAACGTCCGACATCAAAATAACGGTTTTTTTCTCTTTTTTTTTTTTAGCACGCTTGTGGAAGTTCTACGATCTTTTATTAGGCTCTGTAAAAAAAACCTGTTGAGGCTCATAAAGGCAGCTACAATTGTGAGGGCACGTCATGGACCGTGGTGTGAATTTCCAATGCTTACGACCAAACTTTAGCAGTATGTAAATGTAGACACACGCTAGTGTGTCGCGCCAAGTTAGGCAACAATCATCACAACAAACATCACATCAATTCAATTGTCATATCTTGAAGCATAGTTGGGCACATTTTAGGTACTTGGGGAAAAATAATACTGCGGTACAAAAGCTTAAATAGTGTTGAAATCGAGAGCAATGACCCACCTGACAAAAATTAACTCGTGTAGGAATGCCAGCTAAGCTGCTTTCAATGCAAAATCTGACCCTCAATTGTCGGCATCGTCTCTCATTGGACAGCCAAAGTTCGGACAATGACAACGTGTATCTGGCGTGCGTGCCTAGACACACACTATTGTAGCACGATAAATTTAAACAACGTTGCAAAAGAAATTTTATTCACGTCCAATTCACGAAAAATAAACCAACTCTAAAAACAAAATAAACAAAGCCCACAACTAGTGAAGAGGCTACCAAGTTGAGTTCGCCCTTTCAAAGGAGTGATATCAACACACCAAAACTAACAAAATAAAACAAATTACAACAAAATTAAAACCAAACCAAAAACCTATAAAGAGGTGACTAAGTTGAGAATGGTTCGGCCTCTAGGCAAAAGGTAGTAGCAAAGTGTTGAAAACCAATTTCTTGTTGATGTGCCACTTTATTACACATTTGCGCGGTAGTGGAATTGCGTCTAATACACAATTTAAAAAAAAAAGGACTGATATCATATCAAAACCTAAAACTGGTAAAAGGGGCCGCCAAGTTCCGAATGGTTCGGCCCTTCAAAGGAGTGATATCAAAACACCAAAACATTCGTTAACTTAATCGCACCGAATAATACTTTGGACGTTAAATGAAATGAATAGTTTTCATGTAACCTTCGAACTATTAACCGATGCGATTAACATGTTTTGGTGTGTTGATATCACTCCTTTGAAGGGCCGAACCATTCGGAACTTGGCGGCCCCTTTTACCATTTTTGGTTTTTGATATATTTTGTTTACTGCGTCAAAATAAACGGGACAATTTTGGATGATACGTTGAGAAGGTAAAATTCTCCGACCTTATGCCACCACAAAGAGTGTCTACCCACACGACGAGAATTAATACTTCAGGCCCTAAAGTCCCCTTTTACAACCTTTGGGTCAGTGTCATCAGTGGATGTGGTCAGCAGGTTATTGACAATAAGCTGCATGCAGTTTAGCCAGTTGTCAGGTCTGGCGCTCGTCACCACGGTCTAGTCGTTGGAAGGAGATGATTGTGGCATATGTCTCTGGACAGGCACATTTCCTTGACGCGCAGGAACTTGCTCCATGGTGAAGATGTGCCAGTATGCCTCTCTTGCTCTGTTCCGCTTACAGTTGCTCACATCTTGGTGGAGTGTCAGACATTACACGCGTTGTACCATGTATTGTGCAGAATACATGAAATATTGGCGGAAATAATGCGAGATAATCAAGGTATTCTTATGAAGGTTATAAAGTTCTTTAAAGACGATGGCTCTATAGCCTACTTTAGTTTTGTCACTGCATTCTGCTCTTCTGAAGTTTAGATTGACTTTCGTTGTACAAACGTCAGTCAAAACCTCCTTTTGCCTGACTTTTATTTTGCGTGGCTCTTTAGCTGCGTCTAATATTTTTTTCCCCATCCCCTGTGGCCTTTTAGCCGCATCTTCGGTATTTATTTTCTGTGGTTCTTTAACAACATCTGCTTGGTTTGTGCTGTCCCATTCGTTCCCCCTTGTTGCGTATGTGTGAAGCTTTTCAGATGTATTGTTTTGTTGGCCTGAGATTTGTCATATTTCGGCGCAAAAGTACAACGTTTTGGCTTGCCCTTCCCTTTATAACCTTCCTTCCTTTCCTACCAACTTGACTCAAAGACCCGTTCTGACCCAACCTAACCTTTCGGTCTTGTTGGACGCCTTTATGCCTGAGATTGCACGCTTTTTGGCAAGCCTTGTAGTACAGACAAGATTAAAGGCACTGCCAGGAATGGCACTCGGTTTGTCGCCGCAGTCGCCGTGAAGAGGTGGTGTTGGCCAGTTTCCGCATTGGTCACACCAACTTACTACTCACTGTTCCCTTGGGCCGGGGGGGAGTGTAGTGTCCCTCCTGAATGTCATTGGTGTCGACGGCCGCTTACGGTCCGACACTTGCTTCTTGAATGTCACCATCTTGATGGTGTTCGTTGCCGTATATCCTCCGCGAGACGTAGCACGTAGACGTAATGTGTGGCGCAGTGCCAGACCCGGACCACTGCACTGTGAGTGAGGTTGGCGCTAATGACCTGGCTGTTGACGCGCTATTAAGTCTCAATTCCCCCCTCCTCCCAACCATACCCACTGACGCAGCTTGACCCATTGACCTGTCTTGACCCACCGATCCAGCTTGAGCCACAGACCCATTTTGAACCGCTGACCAAAACGCACCCTAATGGCGCATTTTTGTGTCCGTCTGCACTGGCTGATTATTTAAAATATCACCGCAAGTCTCATTAACCGATCCTTGCTCGAGGAGTAAGAACAGTTAATTTGAAATTAAAACCTCCCCCCCCCCCAAAAAAAAAAATAAAAAATAAAAAAAATTCAACTTAGTAAAGTCGTAACCTGCATCTTTGTAATTACCGTACGTTTTTAATTACCTATCGGGGTAATATAAAAACTCCAAAGGCGCAAGCGCAACTGAGAGTTGGATGAGATTTAGAAACGGAACAGGAAACCGCAGAAAACACTGAGATTGTAGTCTCTTTTTTTTCCCCTTGTCTTTGGTGGGATAAGGGGAGGATGAGGTCTAAGTGAGTTGTACATTTTTTGAGCAGAAGCTAGAAATGATTGTAAGCTTCACTTTTTGTATATGACAGTGCGTATAAGTATGTGTATTTCTGATCGGTATTTAAGCAACCTGCCTCTGCAAAAGTATGTCGGTTTATTTGGTCATTTTTAGCTTGTGGGTCAATGCAACAGTTTGGGTCATAAGGTCGTGGTCAAGGTCTGTGATCTAAAGACCCTCTTTAAAAAAGTGACCTAATGACTCGATGACCACTATCATTTCATCTATGCCGTGTGCAAGACGGACGGTCGGACGGGCATCGGCGATTAAATTATATGAACGACTCAAGACAACAAATATATGTTAAAAGGACATACCTCCTCATTATATTCGAACATCCTGCGCGAAATAGCTTTGCAACATTTACAAAGACTAAAGTGAATGTAGCAAAACGTTTCTCACGTGGGGAAAAATAAGAAAATGAATACCTTTGTAACATCGTTTCTAAAGAGGAGCTGGACCTTTTCCTACTTTCGCGTAAGCTAAACCACGGTACTTAAAAGGAAATACCTTCTCACTATATTTGAGCATCCTGCACAAAATAGCTTTTGCACCTTTTACATTGGTTAGAGTGAATGTAGCAAAACTCCGTTTCTCACGGGGGGAAATATAGGAAAATGAATGACTTTGCAACATTTACAGCGTTGCGGGTTTATGAGACCCTTTCCTCAGCACGTGTGGTTCAACAACGAGTCAGGAGATAATGACATCAAGGGCAGCATGGGACAACACCCAACACAGCCTTATATACTTTATTACAAGGCAATCATAAGCCCCGCCTGATGGGAGTGCATATACAACCAACATGCATGGGGGGCCCTGGCAGCCAACAAGTAAGACTAAGAGGTGTGCTTCCGTGAAGGAAAGCACACCACTAAAACTATGGACACACCAAAATACTGTTGCAAGACCAAGCCGTACACGAAAGCCAACCGGGTGGAGTGTACCTTTTAAGACCCGGCGCTCTTTTTCAATCCCCGAAGTTTAATTTCCTTAATGCAAATTAAACAGCTGTGCCAAGGTACAATCAGTGGCGCACCCTGAAATGGGGGGGGGGGGGGGGGCCCCGGAGCAAGTCTCTCGGAGCCTTGTAAAGCAACCTCCTTTTCTTAATTTTTAGTCCGTATATGAAACGTTAAAAAGACCAAGTTTCAAATTATTTGTTCAGTTGCAATAAATCAATGGACCGTGGTCCGCCCGCCAAGTTCACATTGTCAGACTTCATTGTAAAAAAGTCAGTATTCAATTAAGTCATTTTTACATTAGCGGCCACTCGCTATGGTACTTTATCTGAAAGTCATTGATTCACGGTTTCGCGAATTTGTCGATGGTGAGGGCAAATCAATATGCGGCCATTCGGCCTAGAATTTGGCCAAATAGGCGGTCTTTGCGACCTAACACCATTAGCTGATTCGCAATAAAATAAAAAAAAAAAAAAAAAAAAAGAGTATAGATCGTTGATTTTTCATTTTTGAGGAACGGAAGTAGTACTGATAAAAAATTTTACCAATGAGATAAAATATGTTATGCGATATAGATCTGGCTGAAATTCGGCATTCAGTTCACAATTTAGTGGGAATCGTGCCTTTTTATGGTTTTACTTTTGGAGCTAACAGCAAAGATTGGAATTGCGTGATACTATTTCTATATTTCTATTTCTACTTAGTGCGAACCAACATGGATTAGTTTAGAGCATAAAGTTGTACGCAAGCTGAAAACAAGACAAACTGCGAAAGCGAAAACAGATTGAAATCAGAGCATAATTACATGAATTACGAGGGAAACAGAATAGCAACCAAATTCTTCCTGCAAGTTTTAACTGGCACGCAGTGAAGCATAGGGAGCTGCCTCTACAAGCGAGTGCTTTGAGTTCCGAGTCTTTCCCGCATCAATGAGTTCCACAGTTAATTTCAGAATGCAGTAAACAAACTATGCGGATTAGGTCTAAAGTAATGAGAGATCTTTCACAACACAGAATGTCACGTTCGGTATGTTGTTACTTTCTGATTTTACATTTATTATTTTTTTTCCCGAAACCTAATGCCCTTTGGAGTGATTTCCAGGCTGGTCGCAACAATCGCCCGACAATGAAAAAACGCGTTGCCGTTACGAAAGCCGTCACATTCATCCAAACGCAGTAAAAACCTGAACATTCGAATAAGCTTCATAAATTATTACGGCATTATACATATTACTTCCATTAAAGGAAAAATTACACGTTTGCAGCGAACAGGGAGCAATTGACAAATTGAATTTGCGTCACTTGCTCGCCGGCAGAGATGGATTTATATTTCTACCGTATAGAACTACGCAGATACACCCCCCCCCCCCCCCCCGTAAAAAAAAGCTGCTTTCATCGGCTTTTTTTTTTTTCAGGAAAAAGTTTCAGGAAAAATGCAGGATAGGTTTACAATCTGATTTTTAATCTGTTTTCGTAGTTTGTCATGTTTGATGTGCAACTTTGTAATTCACTTTTGTGCTGTTTCTTGTGCCGTTTGGAAGATGCAATGCACACGACCTTGAATGTTGTTTTCAAGGTCATTGCAAATGTCTTTATTGGCTTGGCCATAGCTGACGTACATTAGAAATATGTCTTCAGCATTAACGTAGGACCATTGTAACGGCAGTTATTTGCGTGTCACAAGACTTTTGCCTCACCCTGTATATGTTTACCCACATTTACTTATTATCCACCCAAAACCAAAACTGGTAAGAGAAGCCGCCAAGTTTACAAAAAGGGTCGGCTTTTCAAAGTAGTGATATCATTCAACCAGGGAAAGCCTCAATCCCCCCCCCCCCTCTGACAATATAAGTACTGAAACGATAAGCGTGCAACACTTAAGCATGTTATAATCTACTGTTGAATGACAATACAAACAATGGTTACAACAATAATTTTGCACTTACGAGCCACTTCAGGGCCACGTGCTTCTAGCTGCAACCCCCATTTTAGAAAAAGGCACTTCCCCATATGACGCTTTACCTGTCTGCCGAAATTTAGATCTGGCAACTTTCCCTAATGAGCTGTAGACGTGTCGTTATACCCTATGAGAATTAACATGGGAGCCTGCGGACTAGTTACTAGTCACCAGTAACTCAAATCAACGTTATTGAGGACACTTTTTCTCCATGAAGGACACGTTCCCACATTTTCGTGTTGACGTTTTCTTTGTTACTGGACCGAAGACACCTGATTCAAACGATTTGCAAAGATTTCTACCGCATGGGTAATTTACACCAGTATGCTGAAATCACGTATAAGTTGGTTTCAGTTAAAAGACACGGTCTGCTAGTGAGCCGCCATCCGACAACAATAACACTCTTAACAATTACGCTCTGACAATTAAGCTCCAACAACAATAAAACGTCTACTTGGACGTCTACTAGCGTGTGTCTCGAACTTCATGTCGTGTGCTTCCCCCCCCCCCCCCCGCTCTCCCGGCCGCATTTTGATAGTAGGGGGCCCAGGACTCAGAAATTAAAATACAACACAACGTACTACAAGGCGTAGCAAAATTAGAAAAACAAGGTTGGTGAATGTGTCTCTACGTTTACGTTACGTGTTAGTAGGCGTCTGATTGGCCCAGACACAGTAGGAAGCTCTGTGAATGATTGAAAGAGACGTCGGGGGCGAAAACTTCAGGAAATAATAAGATTTAAAATAAAAAAGATTCGCGTTTTTGCCGATTTCTAGCAATCGTATGAACTTTCACGATCACTCAGAAAGGTTGTACATTTTTTATGTATTTACGGCTATTTTGTTGTTCAATAAGTCGTTGGGATTCCGCAGTTTTATGTTTCGGCAGGGTGAAATCGCATAAGGCCTTTAAATCAGCAGACTGAAATCACACATGGCATTTAAAAAGTGAAGCTGGACCTTCCCGGCAATGCATGCGCCGCTCGTCAGTTTGTTTCTAGAGTAACAAAATTCCGTCTGATGTCCTATTTCATCAGCGTACTTTTGTCGAAACCGTTAAAAGCCTTAGCTGCCTTTGACGGTGAAGTTTGTCTCTTTTTCTCCCCCTTCCTTACCCCCCATTCCCCGAGTGCTGTGGGTATAACTCAGTGGCGTAGCTACGTCAGGTGGGACCGGTGGCAAATAATTATTAGTCCTTGGGGGTTCGCTCCTCTTTATACAGGATAGCCCATAAAAGAAGCACTAGCTGAAAAATTTCTCTAAGTCCATAGTTTTTTTCTAATTTTTTTGTACTATTGTTTTAGTAAATATAGGGACGGGCCCACTTTTTCAGACTCCAGTCAAGTGGTCCCTATTTTCACTTTTTTCGGTTTTTTTGGAAAAAAAATTTGGAAAAAACGTTGAACTTAACAGAAATTTTTCAGCTCGTCCGTTTTTTATGGGCCACCACTGATTTTTTAATGATAAGGGAATGGACGGACGGCGGCGATCCTCGAAATTCATTTTTTAAATACATTTTATGTAAAATTAAATAGCTAGTGTATTACAAAAGACCCTTTTTTTAAATCTAAATAATGTTTTTCTTTCGGGGCAGGGGCCCCCTGATGCTGGGCGCCAGCCACCCTGTAGCTAAGCCGCTGGTAGAGATGCTATGGAGAGCAAGTCGAAACTGTATCCTACTCAATTTGTCTTCACTTCACACCCTTCCACCCCCCCCCCCCCCCGGGGGCCGCCCCCCCCCCCCTCGAATCGTTTATCCGAATTATTTTTACGACTAGTGTTGCTCTGCTCCCGATGGTGCACCCCACAGGGGGACAAACTCCAAACCTACTGACCAAGAGTCGCTCTCGCTGCGTTTCTTGCGTAATTACTGGACTTGTTTGGCCTTGAAGATTTGACTCCGCCTTAATTGCTCGGCCTAACTTGATCAAGGTTGTTGTTTATGTCTTGGACGCCGTCAACAAAAAAAAAAAGCCGACAGGCTCGTTTGCATCCACGTTCCTCGTTGGCTTGTTGTTCATGTTGTTGTTGTGAAGCTGTCTTTTACCGCCGTTTTACGACCGAAAGGTAAACATACTTTTTTCTGTAATTTACGCGACTTTGACCGGTTTGGGTTTAAACGAGGGCAATCAAATCAAATTTAACAGGCAAGGCAAGCAAGTTGGTAGAAAGAATCAGTTTTTGTGTATGTTTATCTATAGATACAATCCGTGCAACTTAGGCCCGTTTACGTAACGATGTCGTGTAAGTTACGTTAGGTAAATGGTTGTTGTTATGGTGACGCACATCGACCAAGCTACGTCTGTAGGCTAGCTATCGATCGTTCGGTTAAACGCGTGTAGTGGTGTCCGGTACGGCGGTAGCCTACTTTAAATAAACAAACACCCGTTGTAGCATCCGAGGACTGCAGTAACAGTGGCGGGAAAAGTTCGCTTAGGGCCCTTGGGCAACGCACAAACGACCGTTCTGCTGAGTTAATGTAAATTCAACTGTATAAATCGGGGCTCCAAAAGCCAAGGGCCCCGAGTGCATCTGAATGCACTGTTTTGTCCCGCCACTGTATGCATTATGCACTGTATGTATTGTATGCCCAATAATGCCTGCTTGTTCATGATCGTCTCTCTCCTGGTGACCATGGCTTTTTTATTATGATGAACTTTTTTATTTTTATTTTATCTTGATTATGATTGACAATTGGTTTAGGCCAGGCTTTAAACTGCAATGCATTTATTTTATTTTATTTATTTAAAATTTTTTTTTTAAACATCGACAATGGCACGGCTTTTCCCCTAACTCGTCCCTCACGTTTGGCGATGCCATCGGGGACCACTGTGTCCCTGGTAGGTCTAACCTTGGTGGTAAGGCATTCGTGACCCCAACCCTATACCATCAACCCTTCCTTTACAGCCGGTCAACCATCTCCGTTTTGTACTTTTAAACTTTACAATTTTTAATTTTTGTTTGAACATGGGATGGCAGTTAGTGACCACCAGGTCCTTGCCATTCCGGTTGCGTTTGCAACGAACTTATTATTATTATTAAAGGCACATAAATCCCTCCGTTCTGGCCGCTTTACTCTGCATCACCTACGCTAAAATATAGTTCAAACGACCGCAGCGCGCATTGCTCTAGACACTAGTCGTACTCATTTCGGGGCCGCTGCAACGTGACACATCGTACGACCAAGTCGCACTCTTGAGCGAAGGATTAATTATCCTTCCTCCAGGGCCGCGGCTTGCCAGCGATGTGGCGGGAATTATATACCGCTCGGACCGAGCCGTTTAAAACAAGCCTAATAACATTCACGCGCCACTACTGACATCTGCATCGTACCCTTAGACCAGCAAATGAAAGGTAAATCAGTTTATATAAAACTATTTCCGGTAATGTATCGAGTGAAACTGTTAAAATATACCGGATGGAGTTATGTGCCTTTAAACCCCAGTGTGCGGCAATTCGGGAGATGAAACAAATTTTGTACCGTATGGAGAAATCGAACTCGAGGTCTTAAGATAACCCGTCGATAGCTGTAAGCATTGTGCTACCACGATACTAACCAGATCACCTTAAAATGACCGCGTTCACTGCCTTTCCCGCGGCCGAGCAAGCCAAGTGGGCGATGTCGAATACTCGAATTAATTTTGATTTTGTGTGCCAGCTTGTCGGTGAGAATGAGTGTACGCATGTATGTCTGTTCAGCGACACGATAACGTTCGTAATTAATTTTGTTCTAGCCAGTTTGAAATTAAGTGACATTGGGCTTGAGGTTTGGTGCATGGAATTCACGAGATCGAAAATAAAATTCCTACTTCGTATATTTTCGGAGATGTTCGTGTTTTTCGTTAAACGACTAAGCAGATTTTTAGTAGCTGCGGTAAGGGAGCCCGATCTGTAGGCTAGTGGTCCCGAGGCCTACATGAACAATACAAAGCCATTTACCATACATACCATAGTGAAGTTAAAAGTTCTTTTAATGTGAAAAATGCAAAAAAAATTACAAAGGATAAAAAAAAGGTAACTGGGAAAACTTAGTTCTCATATTTGCTGTCAAATAACATTTAGTTTTACCTTCATCTACTGATTTTTACCATATGTCCTTTTTAAACCTATGCACCTCTTACGTACCGTTCTATTCTCTGATGTACCCATTTGTTCCCTTATAGACCGTTATGTACCTTTTTGTGCGCTTTCGTATCCTTAGGTACCCTTTGTACCCTTACGTAGGCTACCCTTTTGTTCACGTATGTATACCTCTTTGTTCCCTAATGAACACTTGTGTGTTCTTTCGTATACCCTTTGTACCATTTCATACCCTATACCTTTTTGTACCTTATGTATCCTTTTCTGATTTTTTGTACACTTTCATATTCTTTCATAAGCTTTTGTGCTCTTTCGCATCCTTTCGTACCCTTATGTACCCTTTTGCACCATTGTAATTCAGCTAAAGGGGCCCTTTCTGGCCCTCTCGGAAGGGATCTCAGCCTTGTTCCCTCAGACGCCTTTCCAACTCTGCGTCTGAGGATACACGCTTTTTGGCAAGCCTTGTGGGAGCCTTGTCTGAGGTTGGCGATAATGACCAAGCTGTCGACGCGCCATTAAGCCTCATCTCCCCCCCCCCCCCTTGTGGGACAGACAGGACGGTAATAAATTACGAGCTATTAAAGGCACTGATGAAGAATGGCACTCGGCGTGTCGCCGCAGTCGCCGTGAGGAGGTGGTGTTGGCCCGTTTGCGCATTGGTCACACTCGACTTACTCACTGTTTCCTTTTGCGGGGGGGGGTTGACCCTCCTGAATGTTATTGGTGTCGGCGGCCACTTACGGTCCGGCACTTCCTTGTTGATTGTCGCCATCTTGATGGTGTTCGTCGTCTTTTCCATCTTCCGCATGACATTGCGCGTCATTTGGGCGATAAGTCTATCCTCCTGTCCGGTGTTTTTCAATTTCTGCAGGAGGCACAGATGTATGACAAGATTTAGATTAGGGGTTTGAATAATATCTCTGTAATGTGTGGTGCAGTGGCAACCCGGACCACTGCACTGTGACTGAGGTTGGCGCTAATGACCAAGCTGTCGATGCGCCATTAAGCCTCATTTCCCATCCCCCTCCCATTGTAATTTCCCTAGCTGTATAGATTTGGGGTTTGTTAACATCTCTGCAATGTGTGGCACAGTGTAAAACTGGACTACTGCACTGTGACTGAGGTTGGCGCTAATGACCTTGCTGTCGATGCGCCATTAAGCCTCAATCCCTCTTTTATCTGTTGGCCCCTTCATTAAACCTCAACCCCCCCCCCCCCTTTTATAAACCGTACCCTTATGTATCTTTTCGTACCGTTTATCCTTTTGTACCCTCCTTTCGTACCCTTAGGTACCCTTTCGTATCTTTTTGTACCTTCTCTTACCGTAATGTACCCTTTCGTACTCATGTACCCTTTCATACCGTTATAACTCCCCTAGCTGTCAATGCGCCATTAAACCTCAACCTCCCCGTATAAATTGTACCGTTTTATGTACCCTTTCGCATCCTTTTGTTTGTTGTACCCTTATGGGACTTTCTATATCGTTTTGTACCCTTTCAGACCCTTATGATATACCCTTTCGTATCCTTTTATACCCTTTTGTACCCCTATGTACCCTTTCGTGCTCTTATGATATATCCGTTCGTATCCTTTATATCTTTATGTACCTTTTCGTATCCTAAGCATCCTATTGTGTCCTTTTGTACCATTATATACCTTTTCGTACCCTTATATACCCTTTCGTTCGTACCTTTATGTACCCTTTTGTACCGTTATAAATCTCCTAGTTGTCGACACGCCATTAAACCACATTCCCCCTGTATAAATCGTACCCTCATGTACCCTTTTGTTCGTATCCTTTGGTTCCATTATGTACCCTTATGTGCCGTTATAAGTCCCCTAGCTGTCGACGTGACATTAAACCGCACCCCCCCCCGTATAAATCGTACCGTTAAGTATCCTTTCGTTCGTAACCTTAGTTACCCTTTGGTACCCTTATGTACCCTTTTCGTACCGTTATAAAGCCCCTAGCTGTCGACGCGACATTAAACCACAATCCCGTCCGTAAAAATCGTACCCTTATGCACACTTTCATATCCTTTTTTACCCTCAAGTACCTTGTTGTACCCTTTTGTACCCTTATGTACCCTTTCGTACCCTTTCGTATCCTTTTATACTCTGTTGTACCCTTATAAGTCGTACCCGTATGTCCTTTTGTACCCTGTGTAGCCTTTCGTACTCTTATGTATTCTTTCGTACCCTTATGTACCGTTTCATACCCATACCGTTATATATCCCTGGCTGTCGATGCGTTATCAAACCTGAATCCCTCCCCCCCCCTAATAATTCGTATCGTTGTGTGCTCTTTACGTACTCCTTTGTTTACATTTTTCTTTGTAATTCTGTGTGCCCCTTTACCTTACGTACCCTATCTTTCTTTTCTCTTTAATTTACTCCCCCCTTATTTACTCTTTAATGTACATTTGGTTTGTAGTGCTATTCCTAAGTTATAAGCCTTTAAAAACCTTACACGTAAACCTCTCGGACTGACTCTTTCGTTCCAGTGTAGGTTTACGTAAAATTATTCAACGTCAAAAACACCATTACTATACTTTGTTGTTCCACATTATGTTTACAGAAAACTGACTGTATGACGCCACGTTTTTTCCCACTATAATGGAAGAAAACGTGGCGTCATACAGTCACTCGTATACGAGTGCAAAATATCCGTAAACATCCAATTCGTAAAATAAAAGTAACTATGTCGAGTCTACAAGTGTGATTTTCACATGTTTTTTTGCACTCTTCGTGCAAGGAAACGAGTCGTCATTTAGTCAGTTTTCTGAAAACATAATGTGGAACAAACTATACCCGTTTCACACGTTTCGAAACAACGCGGTCGCTCCTTTATAAATAAAGATCAAAGCCCGCGCGTTGTGGCAGACGGAGCTACTCAGATTGTAGATAGAATGGTAAAAAAAAAACCGAAGTTGGATTCGTCCGCAGAGCACAGGGCAGAAATAATATAAGTAGAGTGATTACGAAAAATGTTCTGAATTAAATTGTACAACACAACGGAAACATTTATTGTAGCACATCTCGCTTGCCGATCTTCAGAGCTAAATTGAATGCCTAGACTACCTTATCTTTGTAGTGGTGTTTCATTGCGCTTCAATCAGAGCAAAAAAAAAAAAAATACGTGTTCCTTCACTGATCGTGGAATTGAATCGACAGTAACTATATTAATAAACATAAACTAAGTAAAGAAAGAGGCTGGTATGCATTAGACCCTTACAACCCGATGGTCAGCGTCCATCCTTTAGATAAGGGAAGACCCACGTGGTGATCCAATGGTAGTGAGGTGTAAGGGTGGCACGATAATTTGATAATATCTCGATAAATTTTTTGTCGATTATCGTATCGCACTTTTTCTGATTTGTCGAATTATCGTGCAAACCCCGATGCTTAAATTGTCATCATATCATGCAAACCGTAATAGCTAGAAACAAGCGGTTTATGGCGTTGCGTGTGAATTCCAAGGGCTCTCCTACCAAGTGTGCAGTACCAGAGAGGGGCAGTACTGTTGCTAGCCACCTACGGTGGGGATTTCTAGTTTAGGTCTAAATACGACCGGGCGTAATGTAAGCCCCGGCCTAGCAAGACCTCGACCTCAGGACTAACGGTGGGGATTTCCAGTAGAGGTCTACAGTTAATCTCGGGCGTAAGTTTGGTATCAAGTTGAGGGCTAAGGAATGTGGAGTCACTAAGCTGTAGCCTAACTTAGTACGGAGTAGTTAGTCCCAAGCTGAAAAAATTGGTGATTTCCAATCAGGTTTAGCGATAATCCTCGGGTTAATGAGCATGTTAGGCCTGGGGGATAAAATTTAGACCCAGGCACACCATGGTCTAAGTTGAGGTTTATCACGTCTTTCGAAAGCGATGCTTCACTGCACGACGTGAGTGTTGGTATGAAGTGTGATTTCAGGGGCTACATTTCCCCACCAGATCAACTCAAGTGTCCCTCTGGTTAAAGGTTGTCGTCAGGTTAGTAGGAGATGATAATTTTCCCTTTCTCCAACAGAGATACATAATTTTCAGTTTGTAAATGTGAATTGGTTTAGGGTTTCGATGTATTAACATAATTAATTCGTACCGGGGCCGCAGCAACCCTGGGGATGGGGGAACCTTCCCCCCAACCGTCCAAGAAGATGTACAATACAGTTGGCAAATTCAAGTTGTCGAGTTGCCAAGCTCGGCTAAAACTTCACTGCCAAGTCTCGTTTCCATGAATGCTGGTTAATCATTATCATCCTTCGGTCATTTTGAAAGTAACGTTTCAGATGCTTTTTTTTTTCTATTAGCTTTCGTAACACTTCTGTTTGGCGTAACACTTCTGTTTTTTTTTTTTAGGAGCTATCACAGTCACCGTTCGATTTTTCGCTCATTTTCAACTTTCAACTGCCATTCTGCCGTTTCTAATTTAGGTGAAGACCCCAATTATATTCATTCGAAAGGTGGGACTGTCTTCTTTACATCAAGGGTAAATAAATGGGTTTGTCATTGTTAGGGACTGAGCTACGCCCTTTTTACTAGGGGCTGGCATCACAGTCACTGTTCGATTTTTCAACTTTCAACTGCTATTCTGACGTTTGTAATTTAGGTGGATGACTCCAATTAGGTTCACTCGAAAGGTTGGAATGTCCAGAACGTCATGAAGATTAAAGTTGGAGGGGTGTAAACCAGAAATTTAGCGACATGATTTTCCATCTAGTAAAAAATTATGCAATTTTGCTGACTGATTTGCCGACTGGCCAAAAATTATGTAATTTTGCCGACTCATTTGCCAACTGGCCAAACATT
This sequence comes from Lithobius niger, assembly GCA_023313725.1. Classification (NCBI taxonomy): domain Eukaryota; kingdom Metazoa; phylum Arthropoda; class Chilopoda; order Lithobiomorpha; family Lithobiidae; genus Lithobius; species Lithobius niger. The sequence goes on from JAHWFP010029555.1 coordinate 68,068, forward strand.
GTGGCCGCACCCCCCTCCCCCATAAATACGTCCGTGGGAATGTCTTCCTTCGAGTGAATCGAATTGGAGTCGTCCACCTAAATTAGAAACGTCAGAATAGCAGTTAAAAGTTGAAAATGAGCAAAAAATAGAAACGTGACTGTGATACCAGTCCCTATATTTTATCAACAAGTCAATCCGTTATTAGTATTTATTGACCCTGAACACATGTATTAGACACCAAAATGATTATCCTGTCTGTTCTATAAGCAAAGATATGGCCGATATATGATTATGATTTTACAGCCATCTTGGTTGCCATCTTGAATATTTGAATTTGCTCAAGGGTGACAAAGTGGCATCCTGTAGAATTTCATTAAGTATGTCTTGAAGAAACACAAAACACCATAAAACGTTGGGCGGACCTTACTTCCAGGTTTTTGGCCCTGCTACCAGACTAGTATGCGAACTCAGAGCTAGGTTGTGCCTAGCAGGAAAAGAGCCGTTTTGTTTGCCTGTTAGCCCATCACCATCGTGGCTTAAAAATATCATAATGTAGAAACTAAAAATAAAATCTGCTTTAAACTATATCTCCACCAAGTTAAAAGTCTTGATAAGAATTAACTTCGCGAAAATCATACACAGTTGGCAAAACTAAATATTGAGTTGGCTATTTTACTTCATGTAGCCTTTCTCTGTTAGCCAGTGCCCAGAAAGCGGTTCTGATCTAACTGGTATTTCGGAAGGGGGATTACTGATATATTAATATTCCAACACAACATCACTGCCAGGATTTAAAAACTTTCTTAAGTAAGGCAGAAACGTTAACAAAACTGCATAAAACAAAACTTAGTAAACGATTTCTGCCAAGTTTTCGCTGTCTGAAATCGTGAAATGTCACAAATTTCATTTACTAGTTTGTCTGCTAGCCCATTCTGCCATACGTAGAACAGTGATTTTCCGTACTTCATGAAAATCGGGTATAGCTGGCAAAATTAAAAACTGACTTGAAAATTGAGTTGGCTGTTTGCTTTGCTGTAGTCCTTTTTCTGTTAACCTATCGCTACTACGATTTGAAGATCCTTTTGTATTAATGCAGAAACAATTCCATTTTTTATACAACAAACTTGTTAAAAATTCCAAAAAAATTCGAAGGTACAATTTGACAATAAGAGTCCATAAGATCTCAAATTAAAGGACAAAAGCGACCCAAAGGACACTAAATGAGGGAAACATTTACCTAAAATCCCTGAATCAAGGGAGAAAAAAATTAAAATGGAGCATATCGATTTCATATTATATTTAAAAGCTTTTCTCCAATAATACCTCAAATTGTTTTGAACAAAACTGAGTGAAAGGTTTCGCCATTTTTTACCATATTTTTCCATTTTTGAAAAACTGGACATGTTGTTGCTTTAAAATGTGCAAGTTTTTTGCAGTAATACCCTCTAGGTCGTTTAGGATAAAACTGACCAAAGATTTCACTATTTTTCAGCTCTTGACAGTTCTTTTGAAAAATACTTCTTCCCTATTGCCATGCTTGCACACAGCAGTTCATTGGCATTCATTATATAGCCTAGACATCCAAAATATATCCTTAACCCAACCCCCAATCGTCAATGGCTAGCTACGGGCCTGTTTATGTAATTTTAAACTGAAATCCGATAAATTTGGGAAGAAAATATTTTTTTAAAACTGATTCAGTCACAATTAAGTTTTTACGAAACCTGCTATCCTGAAAACCGAATAAGAAAAATCACCGAAATTTGCTTGAAAACAATTTGATACACGCATCTTGACGTATCTTGGAGAAGCCAAACTGGTTGATACTGTTTACGGGTGATAAGACGTCACAGGAAGGGTCTTAACAAATCAGAGTAAATGTACTAGCTAGGCCTCAACATGGAAATCGACAAGATTACCCAGTACTACTTTAGGCCAAAGGTCGGGGTCTAGCTAGTACTGTACTAGTAAGTCCCCAACTTAGTCTAGCATTGAAATCACCATTAAATTTGGTCCGAAGCTTAGTCCTGAGGTCGAGGAGTAGCTAGGCCAGGGCTTACATTACTCCCGGTTGTGTTTAGACCTCAACTGGAAATCCCCACCGTAAGCTTCCGACTAACGTTACTGGTGATTTCAATGCTAGTCTAAGTTGGGGACTTACTAGTACAGTACTAGCTAGACCCCGACCTTTGGCCTAAAGTAGTACTGGGTAATCTTGGCGATTTCCATGTTGAGGCCGAGCTAGTACAGTACTCTGATTGGTTAATACCCTTCCTGTGACGTCTAATCACCTGTAAACAGTATCAACCCGTTTGGCTTCTCCAAGATACGCCGAGATACGTGTATCAAATTGTTTTCAAGCAAATTTCGGTGATTTTTCTTATTCGGTTTTCAGGATAGCAGGTTTCATAAAAACTTAATTGTGACTAAATCATTTTTTTTAAAAAATTTTCTTTCCAAATTTATCAGATTTCATTTGAAAAATTACATAAACAAGCCCGTAGCTAGCCATTGATGATTGAAGGTTGGGTTAAGGAAACATTTTGGACGTCTTGGCTATATAATGAATGCCAATGAACTGCTGTGTGCAAGCATGGCAGTAGGGGAGAAATTTTTTTCAAATGGCCTGTCAAGAGCTGAAAAATAGTGAAATCTCTTGGTCAGTTTTATCCCAAACGACCTAAAGGGTATTACTGCAAAAAACTTGCACATTTTAAAGCAACAACATGCTCCAGTTTTTCAAAAGTGAAAGAAAGAAGGAAAAAACGGCGAAACCTTTCACTCAGTTTTGTCCAGAACAATTTGAGGTATTATTGGAGCAAAGCTTTTAAATATAATATGAAATCGACTTTCTCCATTTTCATTTTTTTCACCCTTGATTCAGGGATAATAGGTAATTTTTGCCCTCATTTAGTGCCTTTGGGTCACTTTTGTCCTTCAATTTGAGATCTTATGGGCTCATACTGTCAAACTGTATACCTTCGAATTTATTTGGAATTCTTAACAAGTTTGTTGTATAAAAAATGGAATTGTTTCTGCATTAATACAAAAGAATCTTCAAATCGTAGTAGCGATAGGTTAACAGAAAAAGGACTACAGCAAATCAAACAGCCAACTCAATTTTCAACTCAGTTTTTAATTTTGCCAGCTATACCCGATTTTCATGAAGTACAGAATTAGTTCAAGTTCTGTTTTAACTAAAACAATGGCAGAATGGGCTAGCAGACGAACTAGTAAATTAAATTTGTGAGATTTCACGACTTCAGAAGGCGAAAACTTGGCAGAAATCGTTACTAGGTTTTGTTTTATGTAGTTTTGTTAACGTTTCTGCCTTACTTAAGAAAGTTTTTAAATTCTGGCTGTGATGTTGTGTTTTCGAATATTGATATATCAGTAACTTTTCTTCCCTTCCCCGAAATACCAGTTAGGAGTTACTCCTTACAGAACCGCCTTCTGGGCACTGTCTAACAGAGAAAGGCTACATGACGTAAAATAGCCAACTCAATTCTTAGTTTTGCCAACTGTGTATGATTTTCGCGAAGTTAATTCTTACCACCCAAAACCAAAACTGGTAGAAAAACCCACCAAGTTTCCAAAAACGATCGGGCTTTGAAGGTATTGATATCATTCAACCAAGGAAAGACCACCAAGGTCAATCCTATTAGCCAAAATTAATCGCACCGACTTGAAGTTTATCAAGACTTTAAACTTGGCTGAGACACAGTTTAAAGCATATTTTATTTTTAGTTTCTACATTATCTATTAATTTTTAAGCCATGGTGGTGATGGGCTAACAGGCAAACAAAACGGCTCTTTTACCCGCTAGGCACAGTCTAGCTCTGAGTTCGCATACTATAATAGTCTGGTAGCAGTTAGACGCCGAATGATTATTCTGTCTGTTCTATACGCAAATATATGGCCGATATATGATTTTTCAGCCATCTTGACAAAGTGGCACCCTGCAGAATTTCATTAAGTATGTCTTGAAACATAGAACACATAGAACACCATAAAACACTGGGCGGACCTTACTTCCAGGTTTAGGTTAAAAATGCCATTTGGCAACCAGACTATAATTCTTACCAGTCGGGTGGATGAAGGAGAGCTGCAGGGAAGCGATTAGAAACGGTCAAGGGCAGCGTTTCAGTTACTCGCACGCTAAACGTTACGAAAGCTAATACAAAAAAAGCATCTGAAAAACGTTACTTTCAAACGGACCAAAGGATGATAATGATTAACCAGTATACATGGAAACGGGACTTGGCAATGATATTTAATCCGAGCTTGGCAACTCGACAACTCGAAGTTGCCAACTCTAAATGCCCCCCCCCCCCCCCCTACCATCCTCGGGGTTGCTATGGACCCCGGTACAAATTAGTTATGTTAAACTGTTAAAACATGTCATTGTACGTGGTCACTTCGAAAACATAAACCAATTCACATTTACGAACTGAAAATGTTGTGTCCCTATTGGAGAAAGGGAAAATTATCATCTCTTACTGACCTGACGATAACTTTTAACCAGAGTGACACTTGAGTTGAGCTGGTGGGGAAATGTACCCCTGAAATCACACTTCATACCAACACTCAGGTTGTGCAGTGAAGCATCGCGTTCGAAAGACGTGCTTAAACTTCAACTGAGACCATGGTGTGCCTGGGTCTAAATTTTATCCTTAGTCCCATGCCTAACATGCTCATTAACCCGAGGATTATCGCTAGACATTATTGGAAATTACCGATTTTTTTCAGCTTGGGACTACAGCTGGGCTTGCAGCTTGGCTACAGCTGGACTACAGCTGAGCTGCAGCGTAGGGGCTCTACATTCTTTAGCCCTCAATTTAGTTCGCATTGGAAATCGCCGGATATTCGTGATACCAAACTTACGCCCATGATTAACTGTAGACCTCAACTGGAAATCCCCACCGCTAGATGACTGAAGAGTTAGCTTAATGCAGACAATATTTAAGCATTAAAAGTAGCAGCACAACTGCTGAATTTTGTTTCTACATGGTGGTGAAGTAATAGACAATGGCACGTGCATTTTCGCGTGTACTGGCCAAATTGCGAGTGCCACACAGTTCACATTCGTAAAGGTTGCAATGTAAGATTCAGCCACAAAATTAAAATGGTTATTCCATCCTCAAAATTGGTTTTACCGAGATGTTATCGATATCGATTATATAAAAAAAATTATCGGGGTAAAAAATTGTTGTATCGTGCCATCTCTAGTGAGGTGTGCACTTTCCTGCTTGCTGTAGGTTGAAAAGTTTTATTCCGGTTTGGTAACACGACAGCGTGTTCGCAGCAGAGACCATGTTTTAGTAAATGCCTACTGGGGGTCATCAATACTTTAATGTAGGCTACGAAATTCGTGCATCAAAAGTCAAACGCCAATTCACAAGAAATTTGTTTTCTTAAAATTCTTATGTTCAAACTCAAAGTATCCCAAATAAAAAATAAAAAATAAAATATCACTACACTGCACCGTATACAGTCGTTTCATCCGAATAGGCTAGAATAGATATAGAAAGTTGTATTTACAAAACAGGATTTACAATGTCATTAAGCTGACCACCGAGCCTCTTCCTGACGAACTGTGACGCCTAGACCCCTTACTGTCGAAGCCTGTCCGACCTCCTTCTAGGGTTTGACTTTAGACCTGTAGAATTTTTGTTTCGTGTTGTTTGTGGTTAATAATCCAAAACTATAAAATATATACTATGTAGCTATACATTTATAGTTTTGGATTATTAACCAAAAACAACACGAAAAAAATTCTAGAGGTCTAAAGTCAAACCCTAGAAGGAGGTCGGTCAGGCTTCGACAGTAAGGGTCTAGGCGTCACAGTTCGTCAGGAAGAGGCTCGGTGGTCAGCTTAATGACATTGTAAATCCTGTTTTGTAAATATATATATGTGTAGTATAGTATAAAAGTATTTAACAAAATCCTGGAATTTTAAACGTGACTCCGTGTCGATACAAGTCCACGCCCACGCTTTATGTGCGTTAGGAAAATTTGGTTACAGTTAGAACTTCTTTTTCTTAATTAGCAAAACAGCATTATTTCAGTTGGCACGTGATGGATTTTTTTTTCTAAACAACTATGTCAGTTAGACTACTTAATAATCTTGAAAAGTCACATGTCCGCGTAGGAAGCTATGTTTTGAGCCTATTCCCATGATTTCAGTTTTCATTTTCAGATTTGATGGCTCTCAAAGTTGAGATTTTTACACCGAGACCCTAGGCTGGCTGTTTCAGGGGATATTAAAGGCACTGTCCAGGAACGGCACTCGGCTTGCCGTTGCTGCAGTGGCCGGCCGGAGGGGTGGCGCTAGCCTGTTTGAGTGTTGGTCATACCAGCCTTACTCATTGCTTACCCACCTTACCCAGGAGGGGTGGTTATCCCTCTTGAATCGTGTCACCGGCCATTCTCGGCCCGTCACTTGACGACTGCACCATCGTGATGGTGTTGGTTGACGTTTCCATCTTACGCGAGACATGGCGTGTCAGTTGGGCGATGAGTCTGTCCCCCTGTCCAGGGTTTTTCGATTTTTGCAGGAGGTGCAGATAACATCTAGATTTCGGGTTTGTTAATATCTCTGTGATGTGTAGTGCGCAGTGGTATCCCGGATCACTGCACAGTCTGAGGTTGGCGCGAATGACCTAGCTGTCTACGTGCCAATAAAGTGGCACTATCACCGATTGAAAGTGGGCAGAATCTGGCAACATCTAGCACTATCTAGTACACTCTAAGGGCACGTTTATGCAACCACTCGCTTTTGCATTCTCGCAGCTAGAAGCTAGAAATCACCTCAAATTCCAACATGGCGGCGGTTTTATGTCTGCCGCCTCGCAACGAAAACAGCAAATAAGTTTAGAAGCGTTTGGGAAAATTGTTTCGTCATGAGGAATTCTTTATATTATTGGCACGGATTATAAGACTGCAAGTATTTGCTCAAACGATGTCGGATTTAGCCAATCCATGTAGCGTTGTTACCATGGCAATGTCACCTTTACCATCGCGATTGAGTTCTATCTGCGAGAATGCAAAGGCGAGTCACTGCTTAAACGCGCCCTTACACTTGCTTGCACCAAGCGTAGGAATGCACAATGACATTTATTTTAGCGAAACAAACAAGCGACGGACTCCTTAATTATTGAGCGAAAATTTGGTACGCCCTCGTGCACCTGGGAGGAGGCTGTAACGGTTAACAATATCACTGCCGCCAGATGCCGCCAAGGTATTTTCGTTCGCATTTCAATCGGTGATAGTGCCACCTTAAGCCTCAATTCCCCCCCCCCCCCAATTCAGTTGAAAGAATGAATATGCCATCGTTAATATTAATCTGTAATGGCCGCTGTCTTGAATTCCTTCAAATTTAGAACCAAAAATAGTTGATACCAGTGAAACAATGAATGATCCATCGTTGCTATTGATCTGTTTCCGCCATCAAGAAAATAGAGGGCCATTCTAAAATTAAGTCGTATTATCGTCCGATTTCGTACAGATTTAGAATGTAGACGAAATAATTGATGGCAGTTGAAACAATGAATGTGCCATTGTCGCTATTAATCTGTACGGCCGTCATCTAGAAAATGTGGCTATATTGAAATTAAGTTTAACATCGTCCGATTTCCTTCAGATTTAGAATACAGTCGAAATAACTGGTGCCAGTTGAAACAATGACTGTGCCATCGTCGCTATTGATCTGCAATGGTCGCCATCTTGAAATCAGTTTAAAGTGTAAAACTAAAAAAAAAATAAAAACGTGGAATTAATTCCTGTTTCCAAGTGTAAAAAGTAAAAAAAAAAATGGAAGTGATATGCCTTTGTCTGGGTTTGGTGAATTGTGCATCCTTCTTGTTACATAGGCAGTACCGTCAATTGCACGGTGTTATACTAGATTAGCTACAATTCTGAAATTTAATAAACAAAAACTGTACGTTAAATGTTAAGAGTAAAAGTCAAACCTTAGGAGGAACCCACGGACAAACTTTGACAGTAAGGGTCTTGACGTCAAATTTCGTCAGTAAGAGGCCGGTAAGTGTTAGACCCTTACTACCCGATGGTCATCCTAATGACTATGCAGACCAATGTTGTGTAAAGCGTACAGAATGGAATGTGTGTGTGTACGGCTGTAGCAGGTTTTTACTATTTGGGATGTTTTTAACATAAAAATGTATGAACATAATTTTCTTGTGAAATTTGGTGGTTAACTTTTGATGCTTTAAAATTATTGATATGTACCGTTATACGAACTGCTTAGATTATGGTAATTGACGACAACCAATAATGCTCACTGATGGGTACGGTCATTTTATCAAACCTCCAAAAATTACTTTAATTTGCTTTAATTTAAAGCAAAGCAGCAAAACACACACCTCATTACCACTGGATCATCACGTGGGTCGTTATATGAGGCCATTCAAAAACCACGTGGCCGTTTTTAAGGCCATTTTTAAACCCCCATTCCCCTATGTGGTCATGTCTTGGACCCCCCCCCCTCCCATAAAAACCACATGGCTCATAGCAGTACAATGCAGTACCACTTCATATAAAATTTGTTATTGTGCCGTAACAAATTTGATGAACTGATAGTGTTCGACATGAATAACCCAACGATATGTACTTCACTTTCGCTTTTAATCAATGCAGCTGTTTGACTCATCGTGTGAAATATTTTAACCAAATTTTTTGGCGATCTGCAACGGCCGCTAGAATAAACGTCATCCGAGATTTGTAACTGAGACGAAATAGAAAAGTAGAAAATTGCATCACTGCATTGAATTGTCCTAGTGAAGCACTCGACGTTAATCGCATACTATTTAGATGAATTTAGTACGATTAAAGGAAACGCAGTGTTACGTTGTTGAAGATTTCTTCGTCAAGCTGCGGTATTTTTCACCACTATTTGGGATATGCAGTCGGTTGACTGCGGCCCAGACGTTTAGTGATGCATGGACTTATATACTATCACATTACGTGGTAAGCTTCATGGTCTATGTAGAAACAATGTAAGGCTATAAGTGAGATGGTATGCACAGCGCAGAAACTCTTGTACGGTAAATGCACCAATCCATTGGAGATAATGGCTTTCCCTTCAATGCAGAGGCCACGTGGTTCATTTGGAAACCCCCTTCCCCCATTGTGGTTACTTGTGGTTGTAAGTTGACCTCCCCTCCCCCTGACCGTTTTTGAATGGCCCCTATCATTCAGTTTTTCGTTTATATGTAGTTATTGCTTTCCTATATTCTAGGACATAAGTGACTACCGACAGGGTAATGAGGGATCTAATGCCGACAGGGTAATGAGGGATCTAATGCTTTCTAGCCTCTTAGGCGAAATTTGAATCAAGGCCCTTGCCGTCAAAGCTTGTCCTTCTAAAGCTCGAGTTTTATACCGTTACTGTTAACATTTGACGTTCAGTTTTTGATTATTTATATTGTAGAGTTGAACCGACAATAACTCAAGAGTCATTTGCTGATTGCAAATCAGTTCTCAAAGAACTACCTCCTAATGTACAGCGTGACATAAAGTCCGTGAACAGTTGAAAATTGACCACACATATAGTATATTGCAACAAGAAATCTTCATCACTGGAAAGAATAACTTTAAAGTTTTTCAGCAGTCGCTAAAACGGCGCTAGATGTTAATTAGCGGCCCCCTCATGTGCAGAAGCGTTCAACTAGCGGGTGACACCATCCAACCGTAATCAACAATGAGTGACAAAGTAAGGTGTTAAAATCAGCAATAACTGTTATGTCCAAAGTAAGTACACGGAGTAAACTGTGGGTGACTAAAAGATTAGATTAGATTTTATTCAAGGAGCAGTAACCCTCCACGGATTTTCTGCCCCACAAAACAATTACCAAACACTGAAGAATTCAGAAGTCAAATCCACTAAAAACTAAAATTAAACCTACATGTTAAGACTTCAACTACCTGACATAAACTCAATTGTGGGCCAAAACAAATGACAAGCTAAAATATTATTTACGCATTTACTTAAAAGTTAAGAGTTTAAATTTGCAACAGTTGTTGGTATCAGTAAAATTGTGTAAAATTAAGTTCGAGGGATAAACATAGCTGAAAAAGTTAAGTGTTCATAGCAATAGTTATCCAAAGAAAGTTCAAGAAAAATCGGCCACCGAGTTAATCGATAACTGTAAACAATTATACGAAACAGAATTATACAATCACTTTATTTTGGTGCTACTTTATGCTACAAAAGCGAGAGAAAAGGTAGAGGGTTGTAAAAATAAAACTATTAGGGCCACCGCGCACACAGCGGCCAAGCCGCGCGGTCAGGTCACTGCAGCCAACGAGAATGCTTACCGTGTATGTAGCAATGCGCACTTGGCGCCAGCTGCCAGCCTGTCGCCGCGGCCACTGGGATCTCGGGCGGCGTGCTGGCGGCCACAGAGCGACCATACTTGCTCCAGGTCCATTTGTCACCACGTGATCGAGAATTATCAATGAAAAGTGGACGTGGCCGCGCGGCCCGTCGCCGTCTTTTTTTGCCGCCACGACCACTGGCCGCTCAGTGCGCTGGCGGCCTTAAGCGATCAACGTGAGAAATTATTATAGCACACGCCTTACGTCGTGACGTCCTAACTCCTGACTCATTTTCTGACGTTAAAATGTAAACTAAAAGGCAAT